>WOGO01009862.1:0-10023 GCA_015342085.1 Leptinotarsa defecta | reverse complement strand
AAATGGCTTCATCTGGCGTGTCTTTCAACAAACAATTTAGTGAAAATCTCACAATAAAGTGTTTTTGGAATACGTTAGTTATGGATTTTCATCAAGTATCGGCCGATTCCATCATATATCTTCGACAGAGTAAAAACAATGTTCCGTGACGAAAACGTTTCACTTTCATTTCAAACACTTTCGGAGTCAACCTTAATTTCAAATCATTTAGTAATTTATTGCATACTATTAGTCCAGCATTTGTATTCTGTTATTAGAATTCAAAAATAATGTTTGTATCTTGCATTCTTATTCAACAATCCTCTACAACGTGTTCTTTCTCTCTCTTTCTCTGTCTGCCTCGCCTTTTCTCCCTCTTTCTCTCTTGAGCAACAAAAACACTACTTGAGGACAAATCCCAAAAACACACCCCCATTTCAACCTCAATTTCACTTGAGCAAAGAAAAAAATGTTCAAAATATTTCGTCAATTTTTA
Organism: Leptinotarsa defecta; assembly: GCA_015342085.1. NCBI lineage: Eukaryota > Metazoa > Arthropoda > Insecta > Coleoptera > Chrysomelidae > Leptinotarsa > Leptinotarsa defecta. The sequence continues at coordinate 9,548 of WOGO01009862.1, read as the reverse complement.
AATAGGTAATTCATAATCATAAAATCTTGTGAAATGAGTTTTATCAATATGAGGTACAGAAAATTAGCTGTATTCGTACGTTTAAGAGCATATTTGTAATGCAGTGACACAGTCGCTGAAGCATCATCGGTATACAGGGTGTTTCAAATTCGATCCTCACCATTGGAATCGCGAAAACTATGAGAGATACGAAGATGGTTTAAATAGAGCAAAGTTGCGCAATGGTTTTTATTTTTTGTGACTTTATTTTTTGAAGGATTCAAAAATAAATTACACTTCCACATTGCCACTTTTCCTTGCTACATAATGGTGTTTTCAAATTTGCTATCCGACGTTTTGTCTTCCGGCCACCATTATCAACTTCATTTTTTCTTATGGGCGCTACATTGGACTCTTCTGTTTTGAATAGAACCAGATTTTTCCTTTTCAGTGATATATCATAAGTCATCATTCTTTTTCGAAAAATTGGGGATATTGAAAAAAATTATTTCTTGTCATAATAGGCTTTGACTTTGATGTTTCTAAATTTGATTTTCACCTCATACATGTGGAAATGAACACTTCTAGGTTATTGGTAAAATGTGTTATATTGTAGTGGGTAGATTAAGAAGAAGAAGAGACAGTTAAGTTTAAAAAAAAAACAGAAGCATCTATTATGATGTTTGGTTTTATTCAACACCAATAAAACGTTCAACAAAAACCCAAACTCATTTTAATCCACGGAAGCCATCCCATAGGTTATGGGCCCAGTCCAGAAATGAAAGTGAGGAATTTGGCGTCAAGTTATTAAAAACATCAGAAAAATAAGTAACAACAAAATGGTGGGAGCAGGTAACAGCCAGCTTTATAATGTTAAACCATCAGATGGAAACGGATTTTCTAATTGGGAATTAGGAGTTAAACTGCTGCTGGAACAGGCACAAGTCCTAGATGTTCTAACACAAGAACCACCCACAAATGCTGATGAACTTGCAGTTTTCATGAAAAATGATACTAAAGCTCGGATTATCATTGTACAATGTATATCAGATAACTTACTGGATATGATCAAAAGCAAGAAATCTGCCAAACAAATAATGGAAGCGCTTGAAGGAACGTACCTCAAGAAGGGAATTTCAACGCAAGTACAACTACAAAGGAAACTGCGAAGCTTGAAGTACAAGCAGGAAACAACATTGAATATATTTCTAACAGAATTTGACCAAGTTGTATGCAAGTTGAAAGCAGCTGGAGCAGGCATAAATGACAATGAAATAGTGTGTCAACTATTGTCTGCAATGCCAGAAAGTTACCAAGCAGTGACAACAGCCATTGATATCATGTTCTGCCAGGATGAGACAAAGGTAAGCATATACTTTGTCAAAAATAATGGAGGAAGAAAGACAACGAAAATGCCAAGTTGGAAATGAAAGCAATGATGAAGCGTTTTCAAGCTATTAAAATTAAAAGTGGAAAAGGAAACCAGGTACAAGAAGTGACAGAGAACAAACAGGTTTTCCTTTCAAATGCCATTCTTGTCATGAAGTAGGTCACATGCGTTGGTTTTGTCCAAACATGAAACGAAAAAATGAAAGGCAAACAAGTTTCACAAGAGAAATGAAAATAAAATTTGTTATAGACACTGGTGCAACCCATCATATGTTGAAAAAGGAATATGAAGGCAAACTCATAAATCACAAAGAAGTAAATCAACAAATTTGTATAGCAAAGAAAGGACAGAATATTACAGTTTTAAAGGAAGGAGATTTGGTTCTGAAAAATGAAACTGGAAGAAAGGTTACAAAGAAAAATGTATGGTTATGCAAAGATCTAACACACAACTTACTGTCAGTAAGAAAGTTGGAGGAAGCAGGTTTTGAAGTTTTATTCAAAAACAAAGAGGTTTTCATAAGAAAATCAAATAACAACTTGATGATAGGAAAGCGAAGTGGAAATTTATACTTCTTAGAATTTGAAGTGGATTCTGTAGTACGCGGTCCGGCTCCACATGGAACCAGGGCTTTAGAGGTCGACGTCCGGAAGTGACAGAGAACAAAAGGTCTTGTTAGTCTGATCCTGGGGTTCTATGGGACACCTGTCTCCCGACCACACATAGGAAAGAAACATAACATGGCGCAGTCGTAGTAATCAACGTTCCTAAAAGTAGTATCTACGATCATCCACGACTAAAAACAAAAGTCTGAGGATTTAGACATAAAGTTGGGGTAAGAATCATTAAGAAAAATTCTTAACCTCAATATTGAAAGGAAGCACGCCGCCTCCACAAGTACCGAGACGAGTTTGGCCCCCGAAACTGTCAATAATGGATTTTAGAGGAGTCCCTCCGATGGCAATGAACGGCAACCTATCGGAAAACTGGAAATTTTGGCGACAACGATTCGAAACATATTTGGCCGCCACGGAAATCAATAAGAAAGAGGAGAAGACGCAATGTGCACAACTTTTAACACTGATAGGCGATGAAGGTATGAGAATTTTCAATACTTTCGATTTTGCCGAAGGCGAGAAAGATAAAATAACCATTTTACTTACCAAATTTAACGAATACTTCAACCCAAAACGTAACCTCACGTACGAAAGACATAAATTCCTAACAGCCAAACAGCTGGAAGGACAGACTATAGAACAATACATCACAAGTTTAAAGAATTTGTCTCTCTCTTGTGAGTTAGAACAATTGAGAGAAAGTCTAGTTAAAGACATCCTAATCTGTGGGATTAAGTCAGACCACCTGAGGGAAAAATTACTCCAGTCCGATTGTGAGAAGCTGGACGATGCAATCAAAATCTGCATAACAAGCGAGAGCGTGAGGGAGAAGAACAAAATAATATCAAATGGTAGCAGCAAGGGATATTCTTCAGCAGAACAGGGAGTGGATCAAGTGAAAAGGTCAACCCCTAATAAAAATGGGTTTAATGGACATACCAAAACCAGTTATTCTAACTTTAACAATTTTAAATCTAATAATAAGCACAAGTTACAATGTCAAAAATGTTCTTATAGGCATATTAAGGGTAAATGTCCAGCATACGGTAAAGTATGTACAAGATGCCAAGGTTATAACCATTTTAGTTCATGTTGTCGAAGTTCGAAAAACAAAAATTTCAAAAAACCGGTTTATACTATAGATAACAACTCAGACATGTCAGTTGCCTCAAATTTTATTTTTTTAGATAAGATCAATGCAGTAGATGGCCAGGGCAACAACTGTGGGGAGTCATGGGCAGCAGAATTATTGATTGAGAATAAACCAGTCACTATGAAGCTGGATACAGGGGCTATGGTCAATGTCATCCCTGAGAACGTTCTCAAAAAGATAAAGTTCAACTTTAGGAAAATACAAAAAACTGAGGTAAAACTCAATTCGTATACTAATAATGAGCTCAAAGTCCTAGGTGAATGTTACTTAAATGTAAGGTACAAAAATGAGAATTTTGATTTGTTATTTTTTGTAGTCAAAACGGATAGTAGTCCAATTTTAGGTTTGGACTCTTGTGTACAACTCAATTTAATCCAAAGAGTAAATGACATCGAATCAGCTGATAGCACTTCTTGTCTGATGAACAAATATGAACATATCTTCAAGGGTATCGGTTGTCTTAATAAACCTTATAAAATAGAACTGAAGGAAAATGCAAAGCCAGTAGTGCATGCCACTAGAGCAGTACCTTTTGCCATTCAAAAGGATCTTAAAAAAGCACTAGATAACCTAGAGCAGGAAGGAATTATTGAAAAAACTATTGAGGGGGCTGAGTGGGTTCACCCATTGGTAATAGTTAGAAAAAAAACAGGACAACTTAGATTATGTATAGATCCGAAGGACCTTAACGTCCAAGTAAAAAGACATTATTTAAAGCTTCCTACCCTGGAGACTCTGACGGAAGAGTTCGCAGGTTGTCAATATTTTAGTACGCTCGACTGCACACAAGGGTTCTTGCAGGTACCCTTAGATGTAGAGAGCTCCAAAATTTGTACGTTTGGCACAATCTTTGGACGATATCGTTTCAAAAGATTACCCTATGGACTCACAAGCGCTCCAGAGGTTTTTCAGGAGCGAATGGAGGAGATTTTTGGTGATATGAGGGGAGTCAAAGTCTTTATCGATGATTTGATAGTGGGAGCTGCAAATAAAAAGGATCATGACAACAAACTTAAAGAAATTTTCCAAAGAGCAGAAAAATGCAATTTGCGATTTAACTTTGACAAATGTAAATTTGGGTTAAACGAAGTAAAATACATGGGAGTGAAAATTTCTAAAGAAGGGCTTAAACCAGATGAGTCAAAGCTGGAAGCCTTAAAAAATATGCCTCGACCAGAAGACATAACAGGAATCCAAAGATTCCTAGGGGTACTAACGTACCTGGGCCGCTTTATACCTAATCTTAGTGAAAAGACAGCGCCCCTTAGGGAAGTAATCAAAAAAGGAACTGTATTCCAGTGGGGGGAAACACAGGAAAAAGCTTTCATAGAACTGAAAAATATCCTAGGCAAAAGTCCATGTCTAAGACATTTTGACATTAAGAAAGAAGTAACGATATCAGTGGACAGCTCTAAAAGTGGTATGGGCGCGGTACTCTTGCAGGAAGGCACCCCGTGTGCACATGCGTCCAGAGCACTCACAGAAACACAAAAACGTTATTCGCAAATAGAAAAGGAGTTGCTAGCGGTTTGGTTTGGTGTCACACATTTCTCTCAGTATGTTCTGTTCTCAAAACGTTTTACGGTAGAAACAGATCATAGACCTTTACTAAGTATCATAAAAAAACCTATAAATTCTTGTCCTCCTAGACTACAGAGAATCATGGTTCAACTGCGTAAGTATGATTTCGACTTGATTTACAAACCAGGGAAAAACCTAGTTCTTGCAGATGCACTCTCAAGAGCGTATGAGAACAAGATTTTCGATGAAAACATCGATTTTGAAATGGAGGCTCAAGTATGTTTAGTTGAAATGAATCTGAATGCCACTAAAGAAAAAAGAAAGGAAATATTAAGGCAGACAGAGAGAGATAATGTTTTGCAAACCTTAAAAAACCAAATTTTGAAAGGGTGGCCCAATAAAATAGATAAGGTACCCGATTGTATAAAAGTATTTTATAAATTTAAACATGAAATTACGGAAGCTAAAGGCTTGCTATACAGAGACGCTAGATTAATAGTTCCATTGAGTTTAAGGAAGGAAATTCTTAGTAAATTACATTGTAACAGTCACCAGGGCATAAAAAGAACTATAGAGAGAGCAAATTTATCATTTTATTGGCCAGGTATGAATAGGCAAATTCAAGATACGATTTTGGCCTGTAACACCTGTTTAACATTCTCAAACTCACTTCAACCTGAGCCCATGATCCCCCACGAAGTTGAAAAATTGCCGTGGGCAAAAATAGCATGCGATTTATTTCATCTAGAGGGACAAGTTTACTTGATAGTAGTAGATTACTATAGCAAATTTTTTGATGTGGTTAATCTGAGACGTGATCTTACTGCAGAAAATGTTATAAGAAGTCTTAAGTCTGTTTTTTCTAGACAAGGAATACCCAAAAAAGTAATGACAGACAATGGTCCGGAGTTTTCAAATCATAAATTTAGAGAGTTTTCCACTCAGTGGGAATTCGAACACATAGTATCATCTCCTCGATATCCACAGAGCAATGGGCAAATAGAGAGGTTTGTCCAAACAATCAAAAAAACACTCAAAAAAGCAATTTTCGATAATCAAGATCCCTATTTAGCTTTTTTAAATTTGAGAAATACACCAGTGGATGGAAAACATTCTCCAGCAGTCATTTTATATAATAGACAGCTCAGAGACTTATTACCTAACGTCAATAAAAAATTTATTGAAAACAATTTTGATAGAAAGTCTTATAACAAATATATAGACCATTATCAGCAAAACCAAAAACAGACTTACGACAGAAAAACGAAATCACTATCAAAGCTAAAAAACGATACTCGCATTAAAGTTCAACTTAAACCAGGCGACATCTGGAAAGACGGAAGAGTAATAAAAAAAGTCGGGATAAGAGCATATAAAATCCAACTTGATAGTGGTTCAGTTCTAGTAAGGAATAGAAAATTCATTAAAGACTGTAGTTTTCTAGTGGACAGGGAAAATTCAATCCAAGAGCAAAAAGTTCCACCTGTTTCCGCACAAAACATAGATTTTGAACAGTGTAAAAACTTTGTTGAAGTTTGGGATAACAAAGAAACGGAGGAACTTTTAGACATCTTGCCGGAAACAAAAAATAGAGTAAGAAATGACAATGTTTCTGAATGTATTTCAAAATCTGATAATGTAAGTAGTAGTATTAGTTTTGACCAACCTAACTCAGGTAATAGTAACCTTAAAAATTGTAATAATTTTGAAAATTGTCAAGAAAACCAGGAACAGTTTCCTGACAAGACTGCAAACGACAAGGGAATAGCATCACCCAACTCATCTTCCTTTACTCAAGTTACTCGCGCGGGTAGAATCATTAAAAAACCTAGTAGGTTTTCAGATTACATCAGTTCACAAGACATTGATAGCCTAAGCAGGCCTTCTCAAAAAATTATGATTTAGCAATACATATTGTATAAGAATAATTTCCATTTTATTAAAAGGAGGTAAGAATGTAGCTCATTAAACAAAATCTATAATAAGTCACAAATAAAAATAAAAAATTGTGCAACAGGAGCAAAGACAAGTTATTTATGTAGTTTTGTAACAAATGTATGTCCTTAACTGTAAATGGTACACAGGTACTTAATATTTTTCGAGACGGCCATCAAGATCTTCAAAAAGCCCTTTGGCATTAGGGAAAGGTGAAAGTAAATTACAAAACAAAATTAAAACCATATGAATAACGTTAACTAGTAAGTGTAACGAACAATTGTATTTATTTGCACACAGAGATTAAATCGTAATCAATATTCAACTGCAGGAAGAAAACAGTTTCTTTAACAATGGTTTAAGAGTACAAACATTGATTGTGTTCATTAGTAGCTTTTCCAAAATAAAAAGGGAGATGTAGTACGCGGTCCGGCTCCACATGGAACCAGGGCTTTAGAGGTCGACGTCCGGAAGTGACAGAGAACAAAAGGTCTTGTCAGTCTGATCCTGGGGTTCTATGGGACACCTGTCTCCCGACCACACATAGGAAAGAAACATAACAGATTCCTGTATTGCACACTTAACTAATGCAGACAACCGCATGTTAATGCATAGAAAATGGGACATTCAAGTAAATATCCACCACCAGAACTGTGTGAAATATGTCTAAAGGGGAAGCAGACACGTTTACCGTTTAATCCCATATCTCAAGAACGAAAACCAAAAAGACTTTTAGAAGTAATTTCAACAGATGTGTGTTGCCCAATTAATCCACCTACCCATGATGGAAAAAGATATTTTGTAACATTTATTGATCACTTCTCACATTTTTGTGTTTGCTATTTGATATCTGAGAAAAGTGAAGTTCTAGAAAAGCTCCAAAATTATGTTCAATCAGTAGAATCAAAATTCAACATAAAAATAGATCGAATAAGATGTGATAATGGTGGAGAACACAAACCTCATGCATTTCAAGAATTCTGTAAGAAACGTGGAATAAAATGTCAATACACCGTACCAATAAATCCAGAACAGAATGGAGTGGCAGAATGGAGTGGCAGAAAGGTTCAATAAAACGATAATGGAAAAAGCAAGATGTCTAATCTGCGACTCAAATTTAGGAAAGGAATTTTGGGGTGAACCTGTATATGTAGCAGCTTACTTAACAATCCGACTTGAAACTAAAGCATTATCCAAAAACAAACTTCCTGCAGAAATCTGGTATGGAAGTAAACCAAATTTGGATAAAATTGAATTGTTTGGTTGTGATGCAATTTAATACCAAAGGAGGATAGGATATCAAAACTAGACAGTAGAAGTGAAAAACTGATAATGGTTGGATACACGGATAATGGCTATAGACTATGGAATCCAGATCTTCGAAAGATAGTTCATGCAAGGAATGTATTCTTTAATGAACACATAAACAATAAATAAAAATTAATAAAAATTTTGACAGATGAAGTGAAGGAAATTGATGAAGAAAATGTAAGAACTGAAGAAACGAATGATGAAATAAATCAGAAAGAAAGAAGTCGGGAACAAAGATATAGAAACTTCAAGAAGAAGTACAAGAATACGAAAAAGGCCAATGTATCTGAAAGAATACGAAGTGGATAGCGAGACAGATGATGAGGCAAACCTAATGATTGCCCCCTCAGCAGGAAACCTACCTTCGGAAGTCCCACAAAATTTTGATGAAGCAATGAATGATCAAAAATGAAAGAAAGCCATAAAAGATGAGCTGGAGTCATTGAAAGAGAACAAAACTTGGGTTTTGGAAGAGCAACCAAAAGGTGTAAATGTAATTGATTCAAAGTGGGTGTTTCGGAAAAAGGAAGTGAATGGTGAAATAATAAAAAAGGTTAGATTAGTGGCACGCGGGTTTCGTCAAAGTGAATTAAATGAAGATGTATATGTACCAGTGGCATGTATGGTCACAATCCGACTTCTTTTATCATTGTACTTACAATATGATCTATCTGTTCTACAGTTAGACGTAAAGTCAGCATTCTTGTATGGAACATTGGAAGAACCTATTTATATGTATCAACCTAAGGGACTGGAGACAGATCAATCAAATTTGGTATGTAAACTCAATAAATCTCTATGTGGGTTTTAACAAGCACCAAAGTCCTGGAATATGTCACTTCATGAATGCTTAACATCTTTAGGTTTTCGACGTTCCAAAAAGGATGCTTATCTATATTTTAAAGAAAGTACTTATTTGCTATTTATGTTGAAGATTTAATATTGTTTTCTGACGATATAAAATATATGAACTTTGTAAAAGAAGGTTTATCCAAAACCTTTAAAATGAAAGAGTACACAAATGAGAAGTTGATATTTTTAGGTCTGGAAATAGAAAAATTTCATGACGAACTTTTCATTAGTCAATAAGAATTAATCAAGAAAACTTTGGAAAAATTCAAAATGTATAATTGCAAACCATCAGATATTCCAATTCAACCAAAAATACAAAGTATTATATATAAAGATAATAATGAGAGAAATGTAAATGAACTTGTTCATGAAAAATTGCCTTATGAAGAATTAATTGGCTGTTTGATGTACATTATGTAAGGTAGTCGACCTGATTTGGGTTTCAGCATATCATATTTTAGTCAGTTTCAAAATAATTATAATAAATCACTTAAGATTTATCTCAAAAATATTTTAAGATATTTGAAACTGACTGAAAATTTTGTAAAAAACAATATTTGTAGAACCCAGTTGATTTCATTTGTTGATTGCGATTTTGCAAATGATCCAAATGATAGAAAAAGCATAACTGGTTATGTAATTGAAGTTAATGAAAATGTTATATATCTAAAAAACAAAATATTGTTGCACTCTCAAGTGCAGAATCAGAATATATTGCATCGTCAGCATGTGTAACTGAAAGCTTGTTTCTGGCCCAAATGATTTTTGAAGTTTCAAATATTAGTGTTTA
>WOGO01009861.1:0-10025 GCA_015342085.1 Leptinotarsa defecta | reverse complement strand
AAAGAACTCATATATTGAGCTCTACCTTCTCAACTCTACTAGATACTCGTTCCTTTTTTAAATATTCCTCCTCCATCTTCTCTCATTATCTATATTCACGTTACTAGTGAACCAATGATGGCTTATGCTAGGAGAAACACTTGCCAATACCGGTTACATGGAATTCATAGATGTCACATTTTATCGTGTCATGAATACAATGAAATGACAGTAACGAATATATCGTTACAAGATGAAAAAATCACCTTCCTTGAATATCCTTTCGTCCACAGAATGATATCCATAAATGGAATGTTCATGTTCATGCTATGTTTGTGTTGCCAAATAATAGAGTTTTTAGAATATCAACTGGATTTCCTTTGATGATCATATCTGTAGGAACCAAAATAGCACTTCTTATTGATTGCCAATGGATATCATGTGTTCACCGGGAAGCTCATTTGGAGTATAATTTTTCACTTCAGGTGACAAAAGTAAAACTCTGCCAAACACTGAAAACCAAGATTGGTGTGCAGCGGGGCTGGTACAGTGTATGTGCTCTACTATTTAATCTTTTTCCCTACAGATACAGTTCAACATGTAGGTACTGTTTTCCGATAATTTAAGTCTATCTTGTGATAGATACTTTTTGATAACTTCGTAACGAGTTGAACATTTTTTTCTCAGCTATTGCATAGAGTATAGCATTTCTTAATCTTTCTAGTGAATATAATAACATGGAATTGAACTGATACTTATTCAACAACTATGTTCATCAATTCTATAACTATCAGCTAAAATATGTGATCAGAATTTCGTCACGCTATTCATTTTGCATTCACATATTCCACTTTTTGAAAAATTCTATATGGTTGAAAATAATTTTTTGCTACATCTTTTCTTCTCGCATTTTCGAAGTTACAAAACAAACGAATCTGCAACCATCACTGCATGCAACTACCTCTGGGAGAATATCTGACTGAGCTTTGATGAATAATTTTTAGATTATTATTCAGTATATAAATGACAAACAAAGTTATTATTATTACCATGTAATCGTTTGTGAATCCATAAAGCAAGTTCGATCGGAACTGTTGTTATACAAATGACAGAAACATCTCCTCATTCAGCACACTGTTGCCAGTGAATATATTTTGCTCCATAATACCAACTTGAAAAAATATATCACATTCAATATCGAAAATGTGCAAGGGATATTTGAGAAAACAAATTTTCTCCATATTAATGAAATTTCGAAATGAATCAGACTTAACGTGAATATATTAACGATAACAGTAACATCTACTAGTTATGAAGGATAACGCAGCGGACTCGTAACATCAACATACAGAGTGTTTCAAATTCTATCCTCACCATTGGGTTATATTTTTTTTTCAAAAAAAAATGATAACTTATGATACATCATTGAAAAGGTAAAATCTGGTTCTATTTAAAACAGAAAGAATACAATGAAGGGCCCATGAAAAAAATAAAGTTGATGATGGTGTCCGGAAGACAGAAAGTCGGGTGGTAAATCTGAAAACACCATTTCGTAGAAGGGAAAAAGTGCAATTCATTTTCGAATCCTTCAAAAAATTAAATCAGAAAAAAAACCATTTTCTTAAATTTCTGTTTTTTCTAGATACCTCCGGATAAACTCGGAAATTCAGAACTTTCTCAATGGCATATTGTTAGTCAGGTGAATGCGCAACTTTGCCCAATCAATCATCCTCGTATCTCTCATAGTTTCCGAGATCCCAATGGTGAGGATCAAATTTGAAACACCATGTATATATGATACTGAATTCCTTGAACTTCCAGTAATAATTTCGCAGTATTCGAGTATGCATACGAATATGTGTCATTGTCATTTGAGCAGAAATAGCGAAACATGCCAGTAGCCTGATTTTTGGCCTACTTTAGGTATGTATACCTCCTCTGCCGCAAATCAGCTGTGTAGTATGCAAGCCCAAGCACTAAACTGAGCTCTATATAACTACTCTATGGGTAAAAGTGTTTCCAGACTGTAGCAGTGTTAGGCTGGAATGACTTTTTTGCCCACTCAACTGTCAGTTCTGTGATTATTTCCTGGGATCTCCCAGTTGTTATTTTTGGATGGATGGCGCCTTCAAGGAAATGAGAATTGTTATCGAAAGTAAAACTTTCAGAAAAGTGTTTTTTCATAAAAAATTCTGAAGTTCCTTTCCTTGAGGTTGTGAATATGCGGTCAAGTCGTTTCATCGACCCGATTTCAGCGGCAACTCTTTAGAGAGAATTTTGTGTTGCGAAGTGAGAAATACTCTCACAAAACTTTTTTCCAGACTCTCGTTTTGCCTTTCTCATTTCTTTTTTGTGAGCCGTTAGAATAGTTTTGTTGAGCTCCCAATCACTCGACTCTTCAACATGATTGAATAGTTGCCGAATTTCTTCTTTCAAGGTATTTGTAAGTGGTCAATATTTTTTTGATCAAAAATGAAAAAATCATTTTCAAGCGCGGTAGAGGTGAATTTTCAATTTGATTTAATTTAAAATCTGAAGCTAGTTATTCGAGTCATGGTCATGATACAATCGCATTTTATGAACTGTATATTAAAATGTGCAATATATATGAACAGTATGCTGTTTTACATTCTCATATTTTGAAAATATTTTAAGGGAGTTTGATCCTTGAAATGAAATCAATTCTTTCTTTGGTAACTATACTATATGTCCTGATAACTCCACTATTCAACATTTCATGAAGGCGCTAGAAAAGATATTCAATGATCCAGCGAAATTCTATAGACAGATCAAATGATCCTTTATTGTATCAGTGTTGTGCGATAACATCATATACATCAATAATGATAATGATTCGTAACCACAGGCATCATTGTAATATTCGAGTGGACTTATTTGAAATTTAAATTCAACAGCTTCGAGGTACGATATGGATCTACAATGTCATGACTCAACATAACTGTTACCACATAAATATTCATTCAATCAACTAGGTATCTACATTACAGTAAACAAATTCATTCACTTGAATTTTATTTCATTTCGGGTCATTCAAATATTGAAGTTCGATTGATGAAATCTTGTTTCATATAGTTGTTTGTTGAACTCAAGTGATGAGAATTGCCATAGAAATGTCTTCACTGAAACAACATTGTTGAATAAATCATTTCAGGATTTATTTTTCGAGAAGATGTTCAAGCACAATGAGAAATCCTCGAGGCGCTTTTAGAGAGAAGTCTGTCATAAAATGGTGATATACTGGACGTTTTCAACGAAAAAGTTACCCTAATGAGTTGAAAATTCCACAGAAAAGGCCAATTTTATTTAACAGTCATGAATTTTTATGAAACCATTGAATCGTTGTTGCATATTTCATTTGGGAGAAACCTAAAATTGTTTTTGTTTTTTTTTTATTTTATTTTATTGAGTAACGACAAAATATGAACAAAATGATGAATCCAGTCAGCTGATTTTTTGAACCTTTCCTCACATTATTGAAGTTGTCTAAGCTCAACAACCGGCATTCTCTAATATTTTTTCATGGAAGTCTTCAGGAAAGCACAACAACCGGAATTATCTAATATTTTTGTGGAAGTTTTAGGGGTTTGTAGAAGTGTAGAAAATTTCTAAATAAAAACATAGATGTTATGGTGGGAGATCAACTGATATAGCACGGTCTAGTAGAGTCTTGATGATTCTTCTCTTATTCGATTGATGGTGGTTGGATTTCTGGTTAGATACTGTCCTGTATGAGTGAGTTTTCGATATACAGATGTTTTCCATTTTGTGTCGGTCCTCTTCAACAATACGTCTAAGAAAGGCAATTCGTTGTGGACTTCCTTTTCCATTGTGAAAGTGATGGAAGGACTTACGTTGTTGATGTGCTTCAGGAAAGTGTCTAGTTCTGCATTCCCATGGTTCCCATATGAAGGTGTCGTCTACGTATCTCAACCAGACTCGGGACTTCTTCAATGGACAGAGTTTCAAACCACTCCATATATATATATATTAGCTATAACCGGTGGAAGTGGCGATCCCATTGGCAGTCCCTTATCTTGCATAACTTGGTTTAAAATCTTTTAATTTCAATTTTTAATTTTCTGTTGATAATAATTATCTTCAATTTTCAGCTTTTATTAATGTTTCAATTTTTTTTTGGTTGTTGTTTGGTTTTATGTTATTTTTTTGTAATTTCAGTTTTTTTGTTCAAATACGATTGTGATTTTCGGTTAATCTTTTTAATATTTTTTCAGGAATTTCAAATCAATTTATATTATATTAGACAATGGAAGTCCGAACTGATGATTTATGTGTAGTTTACTTTTAAATATTTCAACGTGGTTCTTTCTGTGCGTGATCTATTTACACATCTTTGCAAATGGTTTTTTCTTTACTATGGAATTTTCTCACTCTCTGAATAATAATGTAGAAGTAGTGAGACCAAAGCTTTTTTTATAAAGTTTTCAATATAACTGAGCTTTGAATCGGCTTCATCAACATATATAAAATTCTTACCACACATATTCAGCACTGATATGTAGTGAATATGTGTAATATGAGTTTTGTTCCATTTTCCAATCAAATAGTAAAACTGATTTTTGAAATATATTGGAAACAATTATTTCAGTCTTGATATGGACCCAAAAAAGTTCTAATTCATTGTTTTGATTTATAGTTTTGAATTTTCTGTTGTGTTTAGGATTAAACGATCACATCAATTTTGTGATGTACTGTTTGGAACTTTAGGCATAATAATGAATATTACTGGAGTTTTATCAAAACACAAATCGTTATTTCAACACTTCGACACGTGTTTTGATCAAGGCAAAGATCAAACTGATTATGTTTAACAAAAATCTCTGTTTGTTTATTTATGTTTAATGTTTTTTTTTTCGTTAACCGGCTATCGCACCCCTATGAAAGACAACGCTCAGAAGTCGAAGCTTATGCGAGCTAAGGACTAACGAGGTCTCACCTTTTAACGTTTAATTCCTAACACGGGTTGGACAATAGCAAGTGAAAATCGAGCGTTGAGCCTGGGCCTTGAACCATCGACTCACACATCAGCCGATTTACTGAGTGAACAAAGCACTCACGTCGAACCACCCGGCTACCAAATATACATACTATGTTATCCTTATTTATACCAATGACTGCTAGCAGTCAGTAACGGTTTCTAGAGGGGTGTTGTAGATGATATCATAAGGAAAAAAAGTTTAGGTTGAGATTGAAAAAATGTCGACTCTCAAAAACGACGAAAACCAAAATAAATATATCTCAGTTCCATACCACCAATATACGAAGAAAGATTTTCAAGAAACTAGGTATGAAGCTGGTATTTGAAACAAGCCATACACTATATAGGAAAACCAAAGGGCCAAATCAAAAATTCGGAAAAGTCTGGAATTTACAAAATTGAATGTGAGGACTGCGATGCAAATTATTATGGACAGACTAAAATATCTAATAAAATGAGATATAAGAAAAACTTACCACATCTGAAATATGAAAGACCAGAAAAATCAGGAATTGCCCATCATATTTTGCAACAAAACCATTCCATAAACTTTGGTTCAATAAGATTAGTTAGACAAGTTAAAAACAACATACATCTAGATGGCTATGATATTGTAGATATGAGTAAATATAATGATATTATGAATAACAATGGTGGACCAATACTTAATAGTATACTATATTAGTCAGGTCAAATTAGACGAAAAAATAAGAGTAAAGCTACCTAAATTCCCACCAAGCTAAAAATCAGTAAGATTGTTCAAAATATGATGAAAAATAGAATTTGGAAGTTCTCCATCTTCCACCTGTATGTAAAAAATTTTATTCGAAGTCAAAGGTCAAAAAAATTAGTTATTTGGGATATTCAGCAAAACAGTTTTATCATAAAAATACTTCTGACAAAAATTGTAGATCATAAATTATCTACAAAAAATTAATCAATATTTTTTCTTACGAGTCATTCTTTTTGAGATATAATGATTCAAAAGTTGTAAAAGTTGTAATCGTCATAATATGCATGAGTACGCCACGTATATACATCTCTGTATATGTTAAAATATTTTTCTATCGGTCATTGAAACTCACACTTGTGATATAAAATATACATAAGTTATAATTATAAGAATATCAGGTAAAATGAAACCCAGTTCCTTAGTTTATACGCCATTGTAATCTTGAGACATCTGTCCCCTATTCAATTGTGTGCGTGATTGCTCATCATCTTTTCGGGTATATTACCAAGTTCAAGTGTGACTTAGTGATCCGCTAGACCCTACAGACTGGGGTTGGAAGATGGTCAACAATTCATTAGAACCGGTCCAAACTTAACTTCCACTTGCGCCGGAAAAACTGCTCAACGCAACTTTTTGCAACTGCAAAAAAGGGTGCAGTGCTAAATGTCATTGCAAAAAAGCTGGACTGTTTTGTTCTCTGGCATGTACACATTGTCAAGGCTGGTCGTGCTCTAATATTGAATCACCAACAGTGGACGATCGGTTTGATTCCAACGAGGCGACATGCGATACATAGCTATTAACGCAGTTTACATGTAGTCAGGATGAAGATGAAAAAGAGCAAGAACAAAAACAAGAAGAAGAACAAGATGAATTAAAACAAGAAGATCAAGAACAAGAAGAAGAATTTGTGAGTTACGACTCGGACGATTAAATTTCACTTCTTTTTTTTAACTAAAATTGCTTTTATTTTTTCAATCTCTGCTAATCTCCATTATTTTGCAATATTTTTGAATTGAACAGGATCACAACTGACCCGTGAAATAGGCCTACTGGGGAAACCACGTTAAAAAACGTGCTAAGTACACTACGTACGTGGCGTGGAAACGTGTGCATATTATGAAGACTACAACTTTTTGAATCATCATATCTCAAAAATGGTGACTGGTAGAGAAAAAAGTATTGAAACATTTTTTGTAGATAATTTCATGATCTACAATTTTGGTTCCGAATACTTTTATGAAAAAACTTACCGTTTTCCTGAAAATACCAAAAAACTCATTTCTTTGACCTTTGACTTCGACTAAATTTTTTTACTCACAGAGAGATGGAGAACTCCCAAACTTCACTTCAAATCATATTTAAAACAATTCTACTGATTTTCAGCTTGGCGTGAATGTAGGTAGCTTCGAATTTCTAAATTGACCGGACTATATAGATTGTTGAAAAAATATTTCAATTATTAGATTCACCTGACTATTATATAAGGTCACCTTGTGAAATTAATTTAAGACTAGTAGATAAGAAAACATTGTGAAATTAATTTAAGACAATTGAGACGCAGGTTCGCAGAGGAATCTATGGTATGAATGAGGATAACGTTGTATGTACATTTAGTTCAATCTCCCTCAGGAAGATGACTTGGCGATCAAAACACCTGTCGAGGTATTGAAATAACGTTTCGGTATTGTGTTAAAACTTCAGTAAAATTGATCACATCAATGTTTTTCAATAATTTTTTTGGGGGGAAAATCAAAAAGGAATTTAATTTTTTTTAATTCCGAAATTTGCCTCTCCTTGAAGATAACCAATTCAAAAATATCAATAGTTTGCTCTTTGATGAAAAAATGAAACCGGAATTCAGAAGATAGAGACTGTTTATACGGAAAAAGGTGACTCAGATAGAATTGAAGATATATTATTTAATTCTGAATACCTTTCTGTTCGCTAATATTATCTTTAGTTTTTTCTGAAACATAACTTTACAAAATCAATAAAATAAAATTTAAAATTCTATCATGAGGTCAATCAGATATCCATTCAACTATTGCAGTTATTCAATGAAAAATCATTTATTTCTAATACCTCAAAAATAATTCCCGAGATATGGACTGCAACTGAGGTACAGTTCACTTAAATGAACTCGTTTGAATTATCGTAACAATATAATGTACGTTGCATGTCGCAATTATTATATTATTTATTGCATTTGCAACGTATCAGTGTGGTCATCGTGCATACTGAAACGATGTCCATTGAAAAGTGGCTCGTTTTTCCCACAGTTACATCATCAAATAACAACAATTAAATGAAAATATAATTTTCATATTGTGTCACGGGAGAAATCATATTTTTCAAATGTTTTTTTTATAGAATCAAGAAAAAATTTCAATAAATACAGTTCTCAATTTCAGTGTCAACACATGACCATACTACACAGGATATTAAGAGGAGAGTTCAAGGAATGATATGAAATAAAACGCGATAATTTCGTGAAAAAAATACTGGTTACCACATCATTCAAAATTCGTTGATTTGGTTGATTTGGCACGTACAAGATCTACCTAGTGAAAAAAGGACAAAAGAAAAACTTTTGTATTCAATAATATTTGAATATCACAGGGAACCAAGTATCGACACACTGTTTTTTGAACAAAGTGGCTATTGGGCCAAAAATCAAGAAATGAAAAATATCATCGGGAATGAACTCTGAGACTTTTTGATTCCAACCCTTTTGAATAGAAATATCTAACGGATAGTTTAGAAGCTGAATATTTTATAAATGCAGAAAAAAAGAAACAAACACTCGATACCAATATTTAAGTGAGATCGCTTTTCAGAAGTCACATCTGAAAACATTCGTTCGTTCGGAAGTGGTTGAATATATCTTGGTGGATGTTACAAGCTGGACTTGGTTAGTTTCAATAGATACAAAATTTATGAAAGAATGAATAACAAAAAAATTAATTAAACCCAAAAATTTTCCGAAATAGGAAAAAAACCGACTGGAATATTCGGTTGAGACGGTTAAAACAAAAGTATTGCCAAAAAAAAACAAAATTGAGCAAAAATTAATAATACGTCAATTTGTAAACAGAACAGAAATGAACTGCCAATGACTTGAACAATAGTGAATATGAATCATACTTAAAAAATATGAAGGTAGAATGAAAATACAATAAGACATAATAACCAGAAGAAGAAGAAGATATCAACATTTAGTTCAACTTTTGAGCAAAATAGCCTTCGATTCGATTACCGATGGCATTCCAGGACAGCTTCCCAATTTTCTGCTACCGCAGTTGTTGGTTGATTGGTCAAACCTCCAACACTGACATAAAAACTTGGCAAGTTGATTTAGATGTCATACTAATAGGTGGTTCCTTTTATATCTCGCTTGAGTCTACGCAGTTATTTTTATCAAGTACTTCTCTTGGTTATTCACATTTTGTCTTCATTCGAGGACCGCCTGTCCGGTACTGACGATGCCTGTAGGCTGAAACAGCTGTCTACCGGCGGCGCTTAAATTGAAATCAGTATGGGAGTGATCAGAATAGTACTTATATATTTATCTTTTGATTTTCACGGTATTTTTCAGCAGCCTTAACTGCATTAAATTTTCTCGATTTCATATCATTTCTACAAACATGTGGATTCGATTTCCGATGCCATTCCAGGATAGCTTTCCAATTTTCTGCTACCGCAGTACGGTATTTGGTTTTTCGGGTTTTTTGGGTTTTGCGTCGTTTTTTGTTTTTTGTTTTTGTCCTCCTAAGGATTATTTTCACATTTTGGCAAAGTCTCAATTGTAATTATTTGGAGATGTCGTTTCGCCCCGAAATGTCATCTTTGGCGTGCGTCGATGCCTGCAGAACTCTCCATATTTGCACTGTGAAGTTCGGTGGAAGTAACACTCCAGTCTTTATGCTCGGTCGTGGAAGATAGTTACCACACACCAAAATCTGGATGCCGCTGGATCTGAAGATCGTTTCCAACATGCTTCTCACAATCCTCCAGTCCAGCCTGTCGAGTCCAGAGGCTAATTTCGGGATCGCTAACTCCACGAGATTCTGGTCGAATATCGTCTCCTTCAGTCTAGTAAGACTTCTCCAGACATCCTCATAAGACGGTTTGTCTGGAGAATGCCACGTAGAAGATGTTTCTCTGACCCTTCTTCAACTGTAGCACTCCTCCGACTTCTGGATTCTGTTCTCGTAATGTTTGAAGCTGACCGAATTTCTTGTTGAATACCACAGCGATGCCCTTGGACATTTGGAGATCCTCTGCCACGCAGTG
>WOGO01009860.1:0-10025 GCA_015342085.1 Leptinotarsa defecta | reverse complement strand
TGGTCATCGCCAGATATTTCTTCGGCGCCAGCTTCCCAGGGTCGCCCAAGGTGATCCTGGCAAGATTACATCCTTTGATTCCATCCCATCTCTTTAAGGATTGAGCATGGGTGTAACATTTGACTAGTTACGCAATTGTCGAAGTCATGAGGCCGTGGGTGCCACTGGGTCCTAAAATTCTTAGTCCAGCCGCTTCCTTGGCTAAAGAGTCGGCAATGCGATTATCTTTACTCCTGTCGTGCCCTTTAACCCACCTCAGGTGGCTGAGTCATGATTGCGGTGTTGTTTTTGGTAAAAAAATACGAGCAAGCAATGACGAGTGACCAGGTGCAGTATCGTAATGCAAAAGTCATGAATTGTTTCAAGATATATGATGGAATTAGCCGACACTTGATGAAAACTCATAACTACGTATTCAAAAAACACTTTATTGTGGGATTTTCACTAAACAGTTTTACAAAAACTCAACACATGTTTCGCCATGCAATGGCTTCTTTGAGCGTGTCTTTACTTCGTGTCCACATTACCGGAAGTTTCATTTGTATTGCTTCTTGCAAGCGACGCTTAAATTCAAATTAATACTCCTTATTGACAGTTCAACCATGTGGCAAGAACTCCTGATGCACTTTGCCACGGTAATCGAAGAAAACAGTGATCAAAATCTTGACATTTGATTGAACTTGGCGTGCCTTTTTAGTCTTGGTTCTTTTATTGGGACGATTGGATTATGATTTCGGTGTCATAACCATATTGACGTCATTCAACAATTCCCTAATCGATGCTCAAGCGACGGTTCTTTTGGTCAAAATTCAGCAATTTTGAACATTTTTCTACTCGACATTGTTTGCGCGACCAATTATTGATGACCTTTTTGCGAAACACCCAGATAAACAGGTGATTCCTGTTAAAGAGGAGTCCTTAGACAGTCAATAATATTGTCAATGATGCTCACTAAAACACACAAAATATCGTGTAGGAGTCGATTGACGCGGTTGTCAATCGATGGACGGAAATTAATAGAAAATTTGATTGAAGATCATTAATCACCTGGCGCCATTGGCCGAGTAGATTGATAGTATAAATGAGAAATATTGTCAATAGTTCTGCCAGTGGTACTTCAAGATACCAAAGATGACGGATGTATCGAGCTGCTGAGAAGGGCGAGTCCGTCGGTGAACGGGAATTTGTATCCCTTTTGATTAGTTTGTATCGTGACTATCCTGAGTTATGGAAAGTGAAATCAAAAGATTACTTAAATAAAAATGAAAGAAGCATTGCCTTTCCTTGCCTCGATTAGTTCCTCGCAAGTTTCCATAATAATATTTTCAAAAGTCTGAAGGGCAATGGCACACATAAATTTCAAATCTTCCAAATCCGTTCCAGAAGCTAGGTATCTTAATGTTATGGAAAGTATTTGACTGGCAGGGATTGCTTCACGCTTTTTTTCTATTTTTGGCTGAATTTACTGAAGTGAATTATCAAAACTTTCCTGGTCTATTCTGAGAAAAGTTTTTTAGTCGTCAGGTTCCGTATCTAGCAGAAGGTTTGATAAATGTTCGTGGGTAAAACGACTTCTCAGTTTGTACCATTCTTTGGACCAGCGTCTTCTCCTCTTCTTTTCTTTCTTCTGATTGCAGACAGCCAAAGTTAAGGCTTGAAGGCCCAAATCAGTATTAGAAATCAGTTTAATAAAAAAACACGTCACGCTCCTTTGAAATACTCTCACTGAATGAGTTTGACAGAATGATTGAAACAACATTGAAACAATTATCAATCGAAATCACCAATCACATTGACAATATTATGGACCGTCTAGGGACCCCTTTTACACAGTTACACTGTGAAACCACTCCCGAAATCTCTAGTTTTCTTGATAATGAATAACACAACCTCATTGAATATTCAACTGTTTTGGAGAATAACTCATTTTTTCAGTGGGGTACAACGCAATATGTCAACAGCTGGAGCACCCTCGTTGTCTCAGAGAAGCTGTTCAAATAAAGTAGTGAATTTTACTTCCAATAACATGTGTTCTCAAATATATTTCAAAGTGATGACAACTGGATGATACATAAATAAATAGGAGGGAACATGAGAAAACAGAGTATAGGATGATGAGTGACCGGTCCATGTACGAGTATTCTCGTACATTTTGTAGGTTATTTATTGTTTGAAGAATTTCTCACTTTCTAAAGATATTGTTACTGAGGCTAATGAAAAAACGGTAGTTTTTTCCTAAAAGGGATAAGTACTCACTTAATCATCGAAAAGTATTATACAAAAATAGATACTTCTGACACCTCCCTCTTACTCGAACAGCACACTAATCTGATTGATAAATGGTAATTATAAATTTACTGTTCTAGTTTGAAGATCAAAATTATAAACTGAGTGTTTTGCTTTGTACAGGGTGTGCAAAGCAACAAGATAACAATAAATTATTTGATTTGCACATTACCGAGTCCAAATAGGGGTTGCAACTTCCATCGATGACTTTACAGACTTTATTTAATACGTCCAGGAGTAACTGAAGGAAGTAGCATTCAGCAATGAATATTTTCCATAGTCCAAGCAATGCTACACAAAATACTGTATCTCACATCAACAACGAGCAAAACAGCTAGCATAGATTCAGTCGAGACAGAAAAATAATCACTAAAAATCTTCCCTTGAAAGAAGATTATCCACTTGGGAAAAAAACTCGCATCTTTTAAACTCACCAGGAGCCAAAATCAGTGTACTCAAGGGTCGAGCACCGTACAGAGTGTTTACTTCTGTACGGTGGTTCGAGTATAAATATGAGCAGAAACCGATAAAATCTACTATCGATGAATTATAGGTCATTGACACATGTCTTGAAAGCAACTAATTTCTTCACAGAATTGTTTTATTATTTTTCTTTCTGTATCTATCAGCAACAGGACCACGCGGAAATCAATCGAGTCAGTCATCCCAAACCAGTAGACAGACAAACGTGATCCCTTAGAGAAGCCTACTAGATCACCTGATATGAAGCCTCTAGATGTTTTTGAGAGAATATGTGACATCTGAAGTCTACGATACACAACCGCAATTCAGTTTAGAATTCGAAAGCGATCTGTTAGTATACTACCTGGGCTGAAAGATCTCAGGCCAACACATAGATGGTGCTAGTCTAGTGTTATCGTGTTTACCGCTTTTTCAGTTACTACTAAGCTTTAAAATAAAGCTGTTGAAATTTAATATTATTTTACTCATGAGTTTGTGAGTTATTGTGCTAAGAAAAAAATCTGTTTTTCCGTTAACCAGCTGTCGCACCCCTACGAATCACAACCGTCAGAAGTCGAAACTTGTGCGAACTTGTGCGAACCTTTCAACGTGTGATTCCTAACACGGGTTGGACGATAGCAAGTGAAAATCGAGCGTTCAGCCTGCGGCTTGAACCACCGACCAATACGGCAGTCAACTCAAGTGAGTGAACGAAGCACCCACGTCGAACCGCCAGGCTCCTTTTGTTATTTTCAAAACAATTTATCAAAAACAATTTCGTGTTTTAATTTTACACTGCTTCATGATGGAAAAATACGGTTCAAGCGAAGCAATGGCTTGAAAAGTGTTATAAGCACTCCGCTCCATTAAACAACAATTAAACGTTGATTTTATGACTTCAAACGTGGTCGTAGAGAAACCGATGATACAGAACGTAGTGGACATCCAAATGAGGCAGGAGCACCAGAAAACAAAAAATCCACAAAATCGTTTTGAATGATCAAAAAGTGGAGTTGCATGATTTAGCTGACATTGTAAAGATATCAACAGAACGTGTTGGCGTTATATTGCATGAACATTTGAATATGAAAAAGCTCTGTTCAAAGAGGGAACTGCGCGAGCTTACCTACTGTTGACCAAAATCAAGAACGTCTTGATGATTCTGAGTAGTTTTTGGCCATGTTTAAACATACTTACGATGCACTGTTTGGAAACTTTGGTGTAGTAATGGATATTACTGGAGCTTTTTCCCAACACCAATCGAAACACGTGTTGAGGTGTTAAAAATAACGATTTGGTGTTGGGAGAAAACTCCAGTAAAATTCATGTTTAAACATAACAAACCGGAATTTTTTTGTCATATGTGACAATGGATGAAACATTATTCCATCACTTCACTCCGGAATCAAAACGATCGTCATCTGAGTGGAGAGCAACTGGTTAACCTCGTCCAAAACTTCCGAAAGCCCAACAGTCGACTAGAAAGGTTATGGCCTCGGTATTTTGGGATATGCCTGGTGTATTATTCATCAACTATCTTGATCAACAGTGAATATTATATAGCGTTTATTGTAGCGTTTGAAAACCGAAATTGCAAAGAAACGACCGCATATGGTAAATAAAAAAGATTATCTACCAAGGCAACACACCGTCTCACAATTCAACCAAAACAATGGTAAAACTACATGAGTTGGCTCCCAGCGACTACTGGCTGTTCGCAGACCTCAAAAAAATGCTCACCGATAAAAAAATTCGCTCGAATGAAGAGATTATTGCTAAAACTGAGACCTATTTTGAGGCAAAAATAAATCATTTTACAAAAGTAGTGTTGAAATATTAAAGCGGCGCTGAAATGATTGTGTGGCTCTTGAAGGAGATTACGTTGATGAATGAAGCCAATTTTGAATATCAAAGCCAAGTGAGGGTCTATTTTTCCGAGTGATCTTGAATGGATTTTAACCTTAGATGATACAACTTTTTACATACCTGAAAATATAATATTTTATCTAAACGGCTTAGGTACTAGAGAGCGGCCGTGTTTAATCCATTATTTATTTCAGAACCCAACATGCCATTTTTGTTTGAACACTACCAACTTGGATCTAATTCTGTGTTATTGCAATGGAATAAACCGACTCAGGCTAACGGAATTTTATTGGGCTACAATGTATATTGCAGTGAAATGAAGGGGGACACAGTAGATGAAAAATCTACCGTGAGATATTTCGTATCTGGGTCCGATAATTTTCAAGCCAAACTAACCGGTCTGAAGGAAGGAATCAAATACTTCGTCCAAATTGGAGCTGTCAATTGTGCTGGAGAAAGCGACCAGTAAGTACAACTAAATTAATATTTGAGAATATAGCGATAAATTAAATGTTGTGATTAGTTTGCAACCAGGTTGAGAATATATTTAATAATGAAACTGTAAGTGTAAGAATGTAATGTATTCTAAAAACACTTTATTGTGTGATTTTCACTAGATAGTTTTACAAAAACATTTTTCACTAGATAGTTTTACAAAAACGTTTTTCAGTAGATACTTTTACAAACACGTTCTTGTGAAACTATCTAGTGAAAATCACACAATAAAGTGTTTTTAGAATACGTTAGTTATGGATTTTCAAGTATCGGCCGATTATATCATATATTGTAAGAATGTACTCATGATAACTGCACTTCACCGGATGTACAGAGATAAGAGAACAAAAATATAAACAATGATATGTATACAAATGACAAATATAAACTGAAGACTTAATACCTACAGTGAATATCAGAATGATCCAAATAAATCAAGTGTGCTGTTAGGCAGGAAGCAATAAAGAGTAGGTACTAAATTTTATTCGTCAATCCGGATGTGAATGCTGATTGAAATGAACCTTTAGGAATATTCAAAACAACTACAACATGCACATAAAATATATTAACCAAACATGGATGTAATGAAAATAATCAGGAAATAACTTATTCTAAGTTGACAAATTATAAAGGCGTCAACAGAATCTTTTCATGCCCAAATATCAGCAAGTCTTCGTTTGTAGATAGTCCTCTCTATCTGTACAAGACGATATCAGATCTAGTTCTGTCATATTGAACTCGATCTTTACTCTTCTCGACATACTATTCGCTTTATTATTTTTTTGTGTTATTTTTTTTTCCAAATATCACAAAATTCCCGAGACTGTAGCATCAATATTTATAGTTTCAATTGAGCGGTGAAAATACGTATAACAAAAAAAGTTCAAACCCACTGAATATCAATATTAACAAATATAAAAAATTATATACTTGGTGGATAGTTGATAATTCAATAAGCAATAATGAGGTGGCAAAATGTTTTTGTCGCACTTTTTATCTCAATTATGCTTTTGTAAATTAACAATTTCTGTTGAAGGTTTACCTTAATAATTTTTCAAATGAAGACTGGATTTTTCTTTCTTAGCGTTTTTTTTAAACTTCCGATTCTCACTGAAAAATTGAAAAAAATCTATTTCTCACCTATTTCTGAACAATCAAACATTTAAAAAACTAAGAACATAAATTGAACATTTTTTTCAAATATTGGTTTGTTTCATTACTGATGAAAATTATATCAATATCATTTGTGTTTATTTGTTTGTTATGAACAAATGCAGTGTTTATGAGATAATTGATTGATTGATAATCAAATAATGATTTGAAAATTTTATTTCAAAAAAAGAAATTTCATTGCATCAAAACACATTTATTGATTGACTACTCTATTTTTGCCAGTAAGTATCTTTTGTATTTTGGGAAAATATATTATTTTTTTAAATTTATTCATTTATTTGAAATTGAAATTGTTACGGACAAATAAATTTTCCGTTTTTTTGAATAATAAAAAATTAAATGAAAATAATTAAATATCATTCGAAAAAAAACTTATTTCAAAATGATATAGGACATTTTTTTATTATTATTTTTATTCAAAAAAATAAAAAGTGATGATATAAAAAAACATTGTTTTTCAGAATAAAGAAGAGCAGTGAAAATAATGTTTCAATAAAATAGCTCGTTAATACAGATATTTACTGAAAAAAATGAAAAGTTTATTAATAAATACGTTTTTATGCAATATTTTTTTTTCAAAATCATACAGGCCGTTTTTTATCATGTGGTAACATTGCTATATTCTAAACCGTAACATATACGAAGGGGAAAAAAGGTAACTGTCATTGGGAACAATACAATAGTCGAAGACAATTTACAGGACCTTTCTCGAGTTATACGGGGAAAACCAAAAATGCTGATTTTCGTTTTATTTTTGAAGGGAATTGTTATTTCGGAGAATATAAAAAAATGGAAAAAGAAAATGTACTATGTACTATGAGGATGTATTAATAAATATTCGATAAAACGTTTCGTGTCAACATGGCCACCATCAACTTTTTTTTTAATACGGACCTGCCTTTTTTATTTCAGATATTGATAAAGCAATAATTTCACAATCCAAGGGTATATAACATTTGATATTTTTATAGCGTTTCATTTTTTTCTTCAAATATTTTTAAATTCCCGGACCTCTAGCACTAATATTTATAGTTTCAATTGAGTGATGAAAATACGTGTAACAGAAAAAGATTCAAACCCATTGAATATCAATATTAAGTGGGTAGTTGGCAAAATGTTTTAGTTGCAATTTTTATCTTAATTATGCTCTTGTTAGTTAACAACTTTTGTTGAAGATTTACCTTGATAATTTTCAAAATGGAGACTGTATTTTTTCTTACCTTTTTTCCCA
This sequence comes from Leptinotarsa defecta, assembly GCA_015342085.1. Taxonomy (NCBI): domain Eukaryota; kingdom Metazoa; phylum Arthropoda; class Insecta; order Coleoptera; family Chrysomelidae; genus Leptinotarsa; species Leptinotarsa defecta. Next base: position 2,512 of record WOGO01009860.1, on the reverse strand, counting down.
TTTAATCATCTTCGTATCTGTTAAGGTTTAAAATATAGCAGTGTTACCACAAGATAAAATAAACGGCCTATATTATTAGATTCCCATTTTTGAATAATAAGACAAACACATTCGGCGGAGAACTCTAATTTTTTAATATGTATCGATGATTCCATTTGAACATTTCATTTTTCATAACTTCCAACTCTCGTTCCGCAGAAATTGCTCTCGTTATACAAAGTGTTTTTTTATCTAACGGTTACATTAATAGCTTTTTTGCAATATTTATCCATTTAACTAGTGAATCAAAAAATTTTGACGTTTGTGAATAATGTAATGTTCGAAGTACCTATAACTGTTTTGTTTTTGTTAGATGAATAGGTATACAATTTCCAAACTAAAAATGAAACTTCGTAACTACCAGTACCGATTAATATTATTTCAATTTCAGCAAAGTAATGGAGATCGAGTTAGAAACACAAACCCCACAGAAACCTTCGATGCCAACGTTCAAGTACCACATTGACTTCAACATAACCGATAAGAGTGACCTGATGAAAGCGAAGTGTTTCGAAACTAGACAATATCCGAAATCAGACGGTTCGGTGGACGATTTTTATATTCTGAATGAACAAGAAAGCGGAAAAGTTGTGACCCACAGTCCCCTGCCAAAAGAGTGGATCCACGTACATTCGAATTGTCTTGTGAACACTCTCATCAAGTGGATACCCGATGTAACCAACATACCCGGGGAACATTTCTACGTGAAATATAGAATAAAGGGCGAACCAGAATTTTTGAAAACGGCTCCCGAACTAGAAGAGGATTACACTATACTGGAAAACTTCAACGCATGCGTTAATTACGAAATTATTCTTGTGGCCGTCGATGGGGACTTCGAAACGGAAAGTGAAGTTCAAGAAACACCGGCTATAATGTTCATGTTCCGACATTAAACTCTCAATTTTTTCTACCTAATTACTTTAATGCATCTATTAATACATTCAAGATTCACAGGTGGTTTCACTATAAGAATTCAGGAGAAATCCTATTCTTTTTCAATCAGATAAGTTGAGTGTGTACGCGAATGTGAACCATTTTAATTTGATTTATTATCTTAGCCACACAAGGAGATATGGAACGTTTATCGCCACTCGTTTATATTTAAAGATCTTGGTATAATAGTGATAAAGTAAATCGGCCTTAAATGGGCATTGAACATCACACATATGTTACCTTTGGATGATTTTTTAGAACGATTGAAAACAAAAATCATGAAACTTCATGGTAAACTTTCCCAATGATTATGGAATGAAAAGAGAAAACACTCTAAAGCATTTAATTTGTAGGAATATTCGAATCGCATATTCAAATAACCTGTAATCAATAATGTAATAGGTCTGTCTGTTCAAAAAATAAGATGAATTTTCATGTTTCTCAAAAAATATTTATCAGTTCATCAATTAGTATTTTATCCCCTCCAAAGTAATACCGCTCAGATATAATACCCTTGTGCCACCGTTTTTCCAATCCTCGCCTCACCTCAATCGTCGCGAAATGACGTTGTTTCATGAGTCTATTCAATCTTGGGGCAGGGAGGCAAATCGAGTGGATACAATGGCTGAAACATGATTACGGTGTTGTTTTTGAAAAAAAAAATTACGAACCAGTAATGAGTGAGCAGGTATAGTTCAAGTAAAGGATAAAGTGCAACCTACTTTCCAACAGCTCCCCTTTAATAATATAGTAAGGGAGCTAACTAATTTCATTATTCAATAATAATTTCTGATATATAATATAATAAATATTTCCTGAATATAGATGAGTGGGAAAGTAGGGATTCAAATAACGGTGATAATTGAAAATACTTCTGAATAATATTTACTCACATGTATATACAATTGATCGCTTCAAAAACACTTCACTAACTTTCTTCGAACGTTTCTGATAATTCGTTTTCCATATTCTCTGTTTCACTATCACTGTCATCTTTTAAATAAATAATGAATTTATTTCCACCATAAATATGTCTTTTCAACTAAAATTACTTTTTTAATCCTTTTCTGCCAGTCTTCTTCGGTAATATTACATACTTCTACTTAATTAGCTCTATTACCATCTTATCAAATTTTGAAAAATTTATTTTTAGACCGGATGCTTTGTTTCAATTATCCCCAAATCAACTCGACGAGATTGAAAACACAAAAATAGGAGGGAAGTCTTAATATGGCGTGTCCATACTTTTCAGCAATTCTCTCAAGGGCATCCACTTTTTCGAATGTTTTCGTCCATAAAACTTGGTTTTTGGTATAGTAATCTTCAGAATACAAATTGTTATTCATTGAAAAACTTTGTATTTCATCTTTACCTGAATTTTTATTCGGTACTTTGATGAGCTGTCGCGAATGATAGGAAGTGTTGTCAATAACTATTACACTATTTGCATCCAAATTTGGGATCAATGTGTTTTCAAACCATTCCTCGAAAATATTAGCTTCCATGTTCTTATGATAGTCAACATTGCAGTCCTCAA
>WOGO01009858.1:0-10026 GCA_015342085.1 Leptinotarsa defecta | reverse complement strand
GCCTTTTGGTTTATTGGATAATTCTGAAACAATTCTCCAGGCTGTTTTTGAAGGATTATCAGACTACCCAATTCGTTTTTGGAAATATTCTTCCTTTGTTGATTTTACTAACTTGAAGTGTTTTTGCTTTTCCATTTTATAGCAAATCTCAAAAGAGTTTTTTTAAGATTATACAGGTCTTTCAACTTTCTACTTGAAATTTATATCTCGTTATTAACCCATTTTTCATTTTCAACAGTCTTAAAGAATTTTTTATGTTTTGGAAAATTAATTTCAAAATAATAAGAAAATATCTCCCAAAAGTACCGATAAGCTACATTCAAATCAAATACGCCAAGCAACTCTTCTCAGGATTCCTCCTGAATATTTGTTATAAAAGATGAAATAGCAGTTTCACACCTTCTATGGAATATTGTTCCCATGTATGGAGGTCTGCCCCCAAACATACCATAAAGTTGTTGGATTCCATCTAGAAAAGAGCCATCCGCCTGATTGGAGACGCGAACATCATATGCAACCTTGATAACTTGAAACATCGAAGAAAGGTTGGAGATTTGTCTCTCTTCAATAGATGTTTTTTCAAATGGATTTATTCTCCAGCGATTCAAACCCAATTTGAATCGCTTCTTTCGCACAAGCACCGCTCTGAGAGCCCCTTATGGATTTTCCAGTAGTGCTTGTGTTTTGTCCTTGAAAAAAAGATGCAAACTTTGTGCTGCTGCATCCACTGTATACCGCATTCCGAAAATGTCATCAACTGCTGGAAAATCATCCAATAACATTTCTTATCGTGCCAAAATGAAACTCATCCGGAACTACATCGGCATATCGCCCTTCGTAACGACTTTTCCTTGCTTCCTTTGGAGTTATTCCAGCCGACGGCAAGGGGCGAACCCCACGCAAAACCGACCGGGGAGCGAAATTAACGAGAACAAAAAGTCCGTCTTCGCGAAATTAGCTCATTACCGGATTCGGGTTGTGGACGAGGATCAAAAGAGTAATCAACAAGGTTATCGATCCTTGCGTGGAAGCCTTCGAGCGTCGAACTGCTGACAAAAGAAGTTACACCGACGTAGGCATACGAGGTTATCGAGAGTTTTCATTCGACGTGAGACTTGAATTACGTAGCTGGGATGGTGATTGTAGCGAATTAAAAAGTCTCAGACAAATTCGCCGAGCTGTACCGTTCCAAAGTTAGGTGGAAATGCCTAGTCGTCGGTTGGTAACGGCGTTATTGCGCAATAGAAACAGGTTGGGTGACATCGTAATAACTTATTAGACAGGGGTCAGACCGTAGCCAATCGGCTAGTGAATCCTATTCATGAAGACTCTACTGTTGTGAAAGTTAGTTCAATCCCCACTTCGGGAGTTCATTGAGTATTATCTGTACCGTACTAGGAACCACAAGTTGAAACGTAAGACCTCGTTACTGCTGAGCTCAAGTCGTGGTCTTTGACGTAAAAATTCACTAAAACTCAATTTTAAACCAATGTAAATAATGTGTAATCTCTTCATTATATCCATTCCACCAATCTTGTTTGCGGTCCAAATTTATGCAAGTTTTTTCTTGGATGTTTTCATATCCTTCTCGAGATATCTTTAAATTGCATATAAATTGCTTATTTTCTGTGATCTAGTCATCTCAATCTTTTGGTTTCATCGTCTACGTTATACAACTGTACTTTATTCTAAATGAACAGAAATATTCCTGTGATTTTTCTGAGCCTATCTCTGCTTTGTTCTGTAGTTTTTTGTTCTGAAACCGTCCTAAGTTTTCAGCTGTTCTTTTTCCAGCTTGATTTTCTCACTATTAGGTACATATCAAATGGTTCCCAACGACCCATTCTCTTTCGTTAGCAATTGGCCGGATATCTTTAGTTGCTGAGGCCATTGAATCGAAAAGAAGAAGAAGAAGAAGATCCATTTTCTGACATGATCTGGGTGTCCCGGTCTGGCCATATTCTTGAATCACTCGTAGTGGTGCATAAACATACTTCTGCAAATCATTTGTGTAAATGATTTCTCAACTACTGTACTCTTGGGTTCATACTACGATCATTCGCAGGTGATTCATACATATCAATCGCAGAGATCCAAATATCAGACCCAAACCCACTCGTTCTGGTGAACCATGGAGACGGAACAGAAGCAGCGGATAGCATTCGGTACCGAAAACCCAAGCACGTAGGTACTTGCACGCACTACAGAAACACCATCAAAAGAGAGGAGTCATCTCCACTGTAACAGAACGAGCTCAAATAACATGTGGACCGGAGCATCAAGAGGAAGAACTGGAACATCTTCAAGTGACTTCAAGATCGAATGGTTACAGTGTACTCGAGATCAACAAGGCTATGAAAGAGAAGAATCCTACGGCTCAAAACGGAGGGAAGGCTCAGATGGTTGCACGCGCGTATTTACTTAATATCCCTAGGATCACAGACAGAATTGGAAAATTCTTGGGAAAGCACAGCAATAAAACGGTTTTCAAAGACTGAAGACAAAAGCGATCCACTATCACCAGCTGGGGTTTATCGCACTTTTTGGAAGGTATACATAGGAATCACCAGAAGTTCCATGGAAACAAGGCTGAAGGAGAATGAAAGAAACTGCAGACTAGTCCAAACGGACAAGTCACGCACTCAGTGGAGGATTATGTTTGAATTTCATCCGAAAAGAAGAAGCTGTGAACCTCAATAGACAATGGAATCCCATTCTAAGAAGTTCAAGAATAGTAACCAGCATGAAGGCAGGTAGAAAAGAGTCAATGAACGTTATTGACAGTTTACCAAATCCAGGTAGAGGTATTAGCCCACCAAATTACCTGAGGAGTCAACATATAATTTAAACATGAATCGACTTACGAATGAACAATGCTTGCAAATTATTGAATTTTAATTTAAAATTCATACTCGGTGAAGAAAGTGCATCGTACACTTCTTCCGAATTATGGGCAGTTTCGTCGGACTACTGAGGGAGCTTTTCGGAAGCTTGTGACTAAATTTCGAACCCAATTTACATTATTGGACATTAAACCACCAACACACATACGTAGAGTGAGGACCGAAGAAAATATTGCGGCTGTATCCGCCAGTATTCGTGATGACCGTGAAATGTCGATTCGCCGTCGTTCGCAGCAATTGGGACTCTGTTACTCCACTACGTGGAAAATTTTGCGAAAGGATTTGGGTGTTAAACCTTATAAGATACAGCTGGTGCAAGAATTGAAACCACACGACCTCCCAGAACGTCTAACATTTGGTGAATGGGCAGTGGCAAAGTTGGAGGGAGATCCACATTTTTATCGAAAAATTGTGTTCAGCGACGAGGCTCATTTCTGGTTGAATGAATACGTTAACAAGCAAAATTGGTGTATCCGGAGTGAAGACCAGCCACAAGCATTGCAAGAACTACCGATGCATCTCGAAAAAGTCACTGTTTGGTGTGGATTATGGGTCGGTGGCATCATAGGGCCGTACTTATTCAAAGACGTCAATGGCCGGAACGTTACTGTGAATGGCGAGCGCTACCGTGTGATGATTGACGACTTTTTGTTTCCCAAAATGGAAGAATTGGACATGCCTGACACGTGGTTTCCACAAGACAACTGACGCTCTGGAAGCAAATATTGAAACATTTATACGTGAAATACCGGTCGATATGTTAGAGAGACTGTGCCAAAATTGGACCTTGCGCATGGGCCATCTAAAGCGGAGCCGCGGACAACATTTGCATGAAATCATCTTCAAACATTAAATTTATGAAATCTTTATTGAAATCTATCGATTCCAATAAATATTTCATAAATTTTTCCAAATTTTTTGTGTTGTTTTGAAAATCAAATCTTATACCACTTAAAAAATCACCCGTTATCGGTAAAAGTCCTTTCTAGAATTCTGTAGTCGGTTCGGTACCAGAATTTTACCGGCGGTTCCCGACTGCATTCTTTTGAGGTGAGGTGATGTGTTTGTTCGATGAGTCGGCTGGCCTATCGGTCAGGGGCGGCTTGGAAGCTAGCTACTTGCGCCAGCGAAATGTCAGGAAGAAATTCCAAAAATTCACGACCTTCAATAGTGACAATGAAAACCTCGGCCACGAAAGCCTTAACCCTTTCGCTGATAATGTTGGCATATCGATTGGCCCATGCCACGACATTGTTTCGAATGCTCACACTTTATTACTTGTTCGTGAATTTTTGGCCAAAAACAATACTGTAACGGAGTCCCAGCCTCCATATTCGCCAGACATGGCTCTGTGTGAATAAATGGAAATTTTCGTTATTTTCTGAACACACCTCGTATAAAGATTATCGAAGTGAGACCAAAACAACATTTCATTAAATAAAATTATAGTCCCTCCACAAAATTCAATCAACCACATTTTGAGGCAAATCCAATATTCCCACGCAATAAATTCCATTGTACCACTCTTCCAACCTCCCTTACTTCAAAATCGAACGAAAATTACGGCTCGCAGTTTACACTTCAATATATTTTCCCAGAACACTCTAACATCCCACGCGACAATAAACCTCCACCAATAAAAACGACCTCAAATTATTTATGTACACATCGAATTCTCTCAAAGAAGCCGCAACATTTCAACCCCCTCCTCGGAAAGGAATTAAAAATTCAAGCTCCGACAAAAGATTTTTCCCGACTCTATGTTCGAGATAGTAACAAGTGCTCTGGAGCCATAAAGGCCGTTCAGAATTATGGTCTGGTCGGTTTAAAGGGCCTAAGGGCGTAATATTCACATTAGGAAATAATTTAGGAGGGTTCTTTGCATTGCGAGAGAGTTGAAGGACGAACTTGAAGTCAAAGTCGGAAGTGATTATTTAGTGCGGTGAAATTAAATGAGGTTAGGCGCCAACGTGGCAATATTAACATCTTTTGGGATTAGTCACGAACATAGCTCAGGAAGTCTCGCGTCTAGCGAAAAATAGGTTATTATAGCGTAGAACCTCAACACTGAAAAGAAGAAAAGCCACTTTCCGACTTTAAAAACAAGGAATTCCGAGTTTAAAAGACGAAATTCAGTGTATAACGTGCTAACTTGGGAAATAAAGTCAGAATTTCGAGTATAGAGCCAGAATTTAGAAATTGAAATCGAAATTGGAATTCACAATTCCAAGTTCTAATTTCGAAATTTCGAGTGTGAAGTCGGACTTTTGAGAGTGAAGACAACATCAACATTCAACATCAAGATCCAAAGCCGGAATTTCGAGTGTGGAGCCAGAATTCCGAATTTATGTCAGAAATTCAAAAGCATAACTCGAAATTATGTCAGTCAGAATTTCAAGTGTTAAGTCGAAATTTTGGGTGTAAAGTGGAAATTTTGAGTGCGAAGCCAGAATTTAGAAATTCAAATCGAAACTCCGACTGAAACGTCGGAATTTTGAGTGTAAAGTCGAAATTTTGAAATAGAAGACAGAATGTCGAGTAAAAAGTCGGAATTTATAATTCAAAATGAAAGTTCGAAGTCAGAATTTCGAGTGTAAAGTTGGAATTTCGGATGTATAGTTAGAATTTTGAGTATGAAGCTAGAATTTAGAAATTGAAATCGAAATTGGAAGTCACAATTCCAAGTTCTAATTTCGAAATTTCGAGTGTAAAGGCGGACTTTTGAGAGTAAAGACAGAATTCCGATTAAAAAGTCAGAATTTATAGTTCAACATCAAGATCCAAAGTCGGAATTTCGAGTGTGGAGGCAGAGTTCCGAATTTATGTCAGAAATTCAAAATCATAACTCGAAATTATGAGTTCTCAAAGTAGAAATTTCGAGTGAAAAGTTGAAATTTCGAGTGCAAAGTCAGAATTTCAAGTGTAAAGTCGGAATTTCGGGTGTGATGTGGAAATTTTGAGTGCGAAGCCAGAATTTAGAAATTCAAATCGAAACTCCGACTGAAACGTCGGAATTTATAGTTCAAAATGAAAGTTCGAAGTCAGAATTTCGAGTGTAAAGTCGGAATTTCAGGTGTAAAGTTAGAATTTTGAGTATAAAGCCAGAATTTAGAAATTGAAATCCACATTCCAAGGCAGAATTCTGAGTTATGTCGGAATTTCGAGTGCAAAGTCGAAATTTTGAGAGTGAAGACAGAATTTTGAGTAAAAAGTCAAAACTTATAGTTCAAAATCAATGTTTGAAGTCGGAATTTTCAGTGCAAAGCCAGAATTCCGAATTCATGTCAGACCTTCTAGTTAAAATCAAAACTAGATGTCTAAATTTCCAGTTCTAAAGTCTGAATTTCGCTTGTAAAGCCAGAATTCGGAATTGAAAGACAAAATTTCTAGTTCAAAATAAGAATTCCAAATCGGAGTTCCGAATTCTCTCGAAATTTCGAGTGTATGAATGTATGAACTGAGAAGTTCAAGTTTAAATTCCAAGTTTGAAGTCGCAATTCAAAGTTCAGCGCCAGAATTTTCAATTTCAAGTCAAAATCCAGAGTATTGAGTGAGTCGAAATCCAAACTATCGATTTGAAATTCAAAGTATGAAGTTGAAATTCAGCCACTTGAAAGTATGAAAGTGAGTAGCGGATTATCATACAGGCTATCATGTATACCTATCTCCGCAAATTTCAACAAAATAATGAAAATAATTAGAATTATGATAAATCTTGTCAAATGTCTCACTCAAATCGGTATAACTGGAGTCTACTTGAATTCGTTTATCCATGAAATCAATAAGTATGTTGTCTATCAGTGAATTGTAAAGCGGTTGCGATTTTTCCACGGGTGGTAATTAGGGGGGTGATTCCCACATTTTCTCTCGCCGAAAAAAATAAGGACCAAGAATATCCTCATAACCGGCTTAGTTTTGATGCTAGGCTTTTTTGTGAAAAATAAAAAAAATTATCAAGCACTTCAAATAATTTTTTTTTCAATTACTTCACGTTGAAACTTTTTCTACTTCACTGCAAGTATTTTTCCGTCCACTTCATATGAATGTTTGATTTAGACTTATCCGGAAGTACATAATTATCATTTACTTCATATTTCTTGGGACCTCTAATCCGAGAATCGTTTGCTATTTGCATAATTATTTCCACGGAATGATTCGAATGACGATGGAAAATTAGAGGAGGGAGGAGGGAAAAATAGAGGGAAGGATTTTTACCAGCAACTCATAACTTCACTTTAAAGTTGACTGTACTGATTACTATTTCCAAAGGTATTTTTTAACACGGTTTTATTAGCATCACCTGTATGTATGTATGTTTGTTTGTAACTCTGAAACCTCAATAATATTTTATATTTAAATAATGCAACTATTCACTAGACCATTTCTTTCAGCTAAATCCTTGTTTGGCTTAATTCATATGTACTAAATTGATGGAAAAATCTGGAGAAGACTCACTTATGTAGATAGATCGAAGCAGCGAGAATATTACCGCATTCGCCATTTATTCTAATATGTTATCATTATGACCTTTTCTTTAGTGGGCAGGACCGTACCTGCCCCAATTGCATCAGCACGCTTAGGTCCATAGCAATCTGAATTCTTCCATACCAGACAATTAATAGAACGATACGGATATTTGATGACGATAAATAAGCAATATTCTGATATTTGATATACTATTTTTGAAAATAATGGTCGACTAAGAAAATTATTATTGAGAATTGAATTTTCTGAATACGAAAATTCTGAAAAGTGGTAGAAATAATGCCATAAACAATTGTGACGTCGGTGGGGGATAACGAAGCAGACGACATGTAACGTCAACAATTTCCGTGAAAACTTTTTGATGTGATGTATATCCCAGACCAGCTCTGGGGTGTTACCCCTTGTCAGTGCAGAACAGTTCCAACCAAGAGGTACCCCTACAAACGACAACCTTCAGAAGTTGAAACTTGTGCGAGCTAAGAACTAAAGAGATCTTATTTTTTAACGTGTGATTCCTAACACGTTATTATTACATCAGTTGTTGATTCATAAAATTGGTTCTTCGAGCCGGATTGATTAGTGCAATTAAAAAGAGTAAAATCTTAGATCTCAGGCTAAAATCATGGAATTCGTAAAATACAGTGATTAAAGTAAAAAAAACAAATAAGTATATGGAACAATATTGATTTACACTCATTTTGACACATGTTTTCATCAATTTTCAGCAGACCAATCAAAGAGAAATTTATAACTGTTCAAGGGATTTAGACAAAAAAGTAATGAAAGAGTAAAAATAAATTTCTTTAAATTTGAATCAATAACACGACATTTGTGGTTTGTAGCTTACGAAGTGATCTGAAAAGTTTGTAAGTAATCCGTGAACACTTGTTAATTTTTTCAACATTCAAACGATTGTAAACGAACCAAACACTCCGCGAGAAGTGAAAATATCAACAAAAAACTCTAACGAAGTGTGGGAGACGATAACTATTTATTTTGCAAAATATAAACCGTAAATATAAATCGAAAGCAAGGTGAACATTCAGTCTCAGATCATGTGTTCAAGGTAATGATCAAAACTGTGGACCAACACTACGGGAGAATTTTATTTCTATTGAATTGACCAGCTGAGCATCATGATATGGGCGAATTTAGAAATCCATATGCGATTTATTACACTTCATAATCAAGTCTTTGATTTCGTTGACGTCAACGGCGATCCAGATTTGTTTAAAAGGGTCATAACTGGTGATAAATCATGGGTACATCCAATCACCCCAATAGAAGAGCCCAGAAGAGTCAAAGCCAAAAAAGCCACGCCAAGTTTGTCAAAGTTTTGCTCACTGTTTTCTTCGATAACAGTGGCGTAGTGCATCAGGAGTTTTTGCCACATTGACGTACTGTCAATAAAGAGTATTATCTTGAAGATTTAAATATAATTACGAGTGATATGAATCTGGACATTCTAAGAGAAACTGACTATTGTCATGAATATCTAAACATATTACAAGAGCACAACTTCAATTCGATGATAAACAGAGAAACACGCGTACAAGGTGGCAGTAAAACGTGTTTAGACCACATTTTTGTCAAAACCAAGGAAAAGTGCGATCATACTACAATATGAACTCCAATCTGAAAAAAGAATAAACACAAACTCAAAAAAAAATCATACAAAACTTTTATTGATTACCATAAACTGAGAAAAATGCTGGCGAAAATAACCTGGTCAAATGTATATGAAAGTAATAACGTAGATGAAGCAACTGAGTCCTTCATCACAGTCCATAACCCATTATGACCTAGGTAACGCAGTAAAAGGTTTCTTCTAATTGCAATAGTCGCCCTATTTATGAGATTTTTCCCCAGATGAGATACCTCATCTTCGAATGTCGAAATATCAAAACGTTCAGTTGCATGGTGATAGTCCAGCTTTTTTGAGTTATTCTGAAGCTAAGCATGAGCAGGGACGATGAGATGGACATTCGCTTCGAGTAAGTATTAGATAAAATTAATTTGTCAGTTATTTATTATCATTATCAAATATGTGGGTATAAAAAAATGTATTTTGCATGTGGTATATGTTGAATTTGATGTTTGCCAAAACAGGATTAGCTATGGGGGATTCGTTTGTTGATGTTACAAATAAGTAACGCTAGGCTTTCAGATATTTGGAACTGGACTTTTTCAATTTATGTCGTATTTTGATTCCAGGGCGGGTTTTACATTACAAGAGGCATTAGATATGGTCTATCTAGATGATATCGAAGAAATTTTCATTGAACCTCCTGATCCCAATGCTCTCACCGATGAAGACTCAGCCGATGAAAATGATGGAGGTACATTGGATAATTTCAGTGGGCGGCAACTACAAAGTAAAGTTGAAATAAAGTGTGCAAATTCAACAGACAGATTGACTTCGAAAAATCAGACGAATGATCTAGTTACTTCAGACAATACCGCAGTACATAATGGTAACATTTCATTACCTGAAAAGGTCAAACCGAAAGATGAGATTATCTGGGAGGAAAATACCGATACAGTAGTTTCCAGAAGTCGAATATTCCCGGTACAAAACTACAATATGTTTCTTGAAAAGTCTCCTGTTGAAATCTTCGAAATGTTTATTGATGACAAT
>WOGO01009857.1:0-10026 GCA_015342085.1 Leptinotarsa defecta | reverse complement strand
CTACAAATATTAGTTAACACTTTGCTGACTAATTCATCCAAAAGTTTAGGAATAGCTGATTGTATTCATATTCCTCGATAGTTGGATACATCCTCTTTCGAGCAACTTTTGAAAATGGGACGTATATAGCTCTGTTTCCATAAATCAGGAAATATACCACTAGCTAGGGATTTGTTGTTTTATAGAATTTCATATGTAGTATTGATTTTATTTTTTTTTATAAAAAATAGTTGACAGTATTATCTCTTTAAAGTTAGAGAAATATTCTTTCAGGATAAAATATGTATTTTCTGTGAAATTAATTTTTTAACACTTGGAATTTTTTTTCAGTCAGCTGGTAGAGGATCCCGTCTCGGAGCTGGTGATTCAAGTGATGTTGTACCTTCGATGGAACAAGCAGGAGGTTTGTATAAATAGCTATTGAAATTTATATAAACGACGGTCACTTTCGAATTTTTTCAAAAAGTAGGAAAGAAATTTTTATGGAACAAACTCTTCCACTTAGCTTTGCAGCTTTAACATTTTTTGTTTAACGTAGGAAAATAAAAAGTTAGTTTTTCTCCTTCTAATAATTTTCATCTTGAAGTGTTATGAACTTCAATGAAGAATGGTGTGATCTTTTAGTTTCTTTTCCCAATTAAGTTCCTCCTAAAATTCTGCAGACAAATTGTGTAAACACTCATTTCTGGCCTTTCTTAATATAAATAATCATTCAACAGAAATGTTCATGAATGATTTCCATTATTTGAAATACTCACTGCCAACTAACTTCGTCACCTTCAATTTCAATGCTGCCACTTAATTTAGTTAAAGGAGATTTTCAAAAATATTGTCCAGATTTTTACATCGCCAACTGATATCGGTTGGATATAGTACCACTAACTTCAGTTGGTTACTGGAATTATCCATAAAAATCTGATAAAAGAGAAAAAACTTGAATTTTTTTTTTCACAGGACATCATGGAGCGGGTGAGGGATCTCTTGAACAGGCAAGAGGAAGAGGTGGTGGAAATGGAGGGGTGCGTGGTCGCACTCTTCGTAATGAAATTATTTTCACCAGGCCCAAATCATTGAATACTAAACAAGGTGAGATGAACCATCAACATTTTTTCTTTTTTTTATTAAACATGAAAACCCAAATAAAACACCACAAATACTATAAACTAATTTGGAAATTTTCAGCTCCTTCCAAAAATATGAACAGCAGTATTTATGTGGCTAATTCTTCTATGAATATCGAGCTAGTGTTATATACAAGTGCAACTCTATCTTCTGGAATATATATTCTAAAATATCAGTACTAACATATGTTGTATTGATATTTCAACATGATAACGATATTGAGATATCCTTCACTGTGCAAAGCTCTACAGGGTATATCTCCATTTCAATACTCTTCATTTCTTCTGATCGTTTATATAAGGAATGTTAAAAAATTTTAATTACCCTTTTTGAAGCCAAGTAAGCAAGTTTTATGCGTAATATGTTGTCTTCTCCATTTTGAAGATATGTTTCAGTTTTGTAAGAAATTTATCAAATTGCTAAGTGGAACCATATCTTTATAGACGATCTTTTAGTAAACAAACTTGTGCAGCTACCAAGAATTAGCAGAATTTCATTTCATATATTTTTAGGAGAGATTATTTTTTGACAAAGAAAGGTTTTGATTCTCTACTTCTTCATCGTGATACAGAAAGATGTGGGAATCTTACAAAGAAAGGAAGCAATCAGTTTCAAAAAGTTAACTCTATACAAAGATGTGTAGATCATGCAAAGAAGTAACTTTCAGATATAAATTGAAAGAAAAAGTAGTTTCGAAACAGCTACTTTCGAATAAACATTGAATTATACAAAAGAAAAATACTTTTACTTCTATAATGAAAAATGAATTATACAAAAAACACTGGAATATAAAATATTCAGTTTATATTCAAGAAATTCGTTATGGAAGTGAATCAGATATCATAAACGGGATTACTTACACAATATAGTAAATAAAAATATATAAAATTTCACTTACATGGAACACTGGCATCCTCACTGGTAGACATCAGATGTTTCACTGCAAGACACTTGCCTTATCATCCCTTTAGTACCAAAACTGGATAACATTTCAAGAAAAAAACACTTATTACATTCACTATGATTATTTCCTTCGATGAATGAAAACAAAAAACTGTTGAAGGTGGGCAGCGTTTACAGAGACTGAATAATTTCACATACTTCTCGAAATTGGGATTGTGAAACTGAATTTTGAGTTTATATTATCATCTCCCTTTCTGAAAAGGATCTCAAATATGAATGAATTGAGTGTTTTTTCTTATGTTACCCAGTTTTGGTACTGAAAAGCTGATAAGGCAAATGTCTTACGGCGAAACATCCTCTACCAGTGAGGATGATAGTGTTCCATGTAAGTGAAATTTTACCTCTTTCATTTACTATATTGTGTAGCAATCCTGTGAATGACCTGATTTAATTCCATAACAAATGTTTGGAATACAAACTGCATACATAAAAGTGTTTTCTGATTAATTCAGTGTTCATATAAAAGTATTTGTTTTGAAAGTATTTTTCTTTCTTATATAAAAGAGGCTGTTTCAAGTGGACCTTTTCTTTCAGTTTTTGTCTGAAAGTAACTTCTTTGCATGATCTACACATCTTTATTCCGAGTAAACTTTTTTAAAATTTCTAAATTTTTCCATGACAAAGGTGGCACAGTATCCAAAGTGTTTTTGTATAATACAGCCTGTTTATCTCATCAGATCATCAGCCTCTTGAAATTTATGTAATTTTTTAGGTACAAGTGGGAAGCCAGTTCAGCTCATGTCAAATTACTTCCAACTGGTGGAAGCTGCGAAATGGGGTTTATTTCAGTACAGAGTAGATTTCAGTCCTGATGTAGACCACACTGGCCACAGAAAACGTTATATGAGTACAGCTATGCGAGGATCGGGCATTAATGGATACCTATTTGATGGCACAGTCATGTACACTACACAGAGAATCCACCCTGATCCATTAGAAAAACTTGTGGACAGCGATACAGGAGAAAGGTTTCGAATAACTATTAGACTTGTTGGTGATGTTGCATGGGGAGACTATCACTACATACAGTTATTCAATATTATAATAAGGAAATGTCTCACATTCATGAGGTTCCAGTTAGTAGGCAGACAGTACTTCGATCCTACAAATAGGGTAATAAGATAAAATAATTTATATTCACATTGACTTCATTATGTATTTGAAAAATGTAATTCTTCTCTAGAGTATGCCGAAAGACCAATTTGTTACAATAAGATTCTCAACTGTCTATCATCTAAAACGCTATGTTTTAGGATGCCCTAATAATTGTTCAATGGATACTTTAGCTTGAATTATGTGCTCTGATGCAATCCAACATGGAAAAGCACCAGAGTTATAAAACCCGCACTATGAATTTGAAAGAGGTCACTTTTTAGGACAGATTAGTTTTTGGGAAAAGTTTTTGACTTTCTACTACACTCTATCTTCGAACAAAAAACATGGTAATCTTCCGAAGATAGGAAGAAAGCAATTGAGATCAAAATAAACATCTTTACAAAGATGTGTGGATCGTGCATGCCATAAAGTTGTAATTTTGTGTTTTTTTCTTCGAAAGTTCAAAGAGGTGCTGATGAGGGTGTTCAACCTAACACTTCGAGAAGTACACCTTAAGGATGATAAATTGTAATATAAGTGAAATTTTGTATCAATGCTTTCATATATTACATTGTGTGGCATTTCTGTGAATCATCTAGTTCAATTCCATAACGAATGTTGGAAGTAAAAACTGAATGAGAAAAATTAAATTTCGTGTAATTGTTGATATGTATCAAATTAGTTGCTTCAAATGGACTTTTTCTTTCAGTTTGTATCTGAAAAAAAAATTATTTATAATTTTATAATTTATAAAATTATATATTACTTTATTTTGACCTTAATTTCTTTCTATTTGAAACTTCACATTTTTTGTATAAAGATGGTTAAGTTGAAAACCAAAAAGCTTTTTCTCCCACTGAGACTTCTCATCAAAATGTCAAAGAGACTTCAACGATAAGTTTTCAGAAATTGTTTATATGCTGTCCTTTCCTTAACTTAAGTCGCCGGGAACGTCACGTTGAGAGTGGACCTATTACATCTTGATACAATTCTCATTCCTATATTTTTTAAAATTTCTGCTAATGATCTTCATTGTGGTTATGTAGTGATGAGAAACAATCAAAATAAAGCAACATTATTGTTTGTTCAAATAATAATCTCTTAACGATATATAATGAACTGAAAAGAGGTAAAAATTGAAATTAAAAAAAGTAAACTTCATCAATGAATAGAGTACAAAATTCTCTATTGGTTAAGATATACCACAACACAGTAGGATAAATATTTATTGAGATATGTAGCTACATATACACACGACATTAAAACGGACAAAACTTTTGAAACAACCCAATAATTTATATCATTTATATAAATGATGAATAGTGGTGTTCGAGTACACTCCCCTACCTGCTGTATTTCTTGATATTGTAGGAGCATTTGACAATGCACTACCTTAATCTATAGGATTGTCTCTGGCTAGAAAGGGTATAGAATTGACCATAACTGGCTGGATCTATGCCATGCTAGTAAACAGAACTGCAACTACGACTCTTCAAGGTGAGACTATCAGGTTCAGGGTCACCAGGGGCTGTCCTCAAGGTGGGGTACTATCTCCCCTTCTGTGGTCGCTCCTGGTGGATAGTCTGCTTGATGCCCTCGACAGAAGAAAAGTTGATCTGCAAGCTTATGCAGATGACCTTGTCATCCTGGCAAGGTCCACGTCTTGAAGGGTAGCTTGTAATATCCTCCAAAGCGCGTTGGACGTTGTTCACAGTTGGTGCCTGAGGGAGCAGCAATACTGTGTTAATCCCCTTCACCAAGATAAGGAAATTGGACGATCTAACGCCACTTTCCCTCAATGGTGTGGTCATTCCATTTGGAACGGAGGTGAAATATCTTAGAATTGTCCTTGATAAAAGACTCACCTGGAACGCTCACTTGGAAAAAGTTTTACACAAAGCCAGACTGTCTCTATGGACACGTCGAAGGATTTGTGGTAAAACTTGGGGTTTAGGTCCCAAACAAATCCACTGGATTTATGTGATGATTGTTAGACCAATGATTACTTATGCAATTGCCTGGTGGCCGAAGGCTTTACAGAAAACGGCCCAAGCGAAGCTCTCTGGCTTACAGAGAAAGGCTTGTCTCGCTATTAGTGGTGCCATAAGTACCACATTATCAGCGGCCATAGAGATCCTTCTAGATCTACCTCCTCTCCACATTCTTCTGGAAAGATAGCTAGATGGACTGCATACAGACTTGTACGCATTGCCAATTGCACAAATCAATTTAATGTAAAGTGCAACAGAAGGTTGGTTGACACTGGAAGCCACAGGATTCTGGTAATGACTTTATGCCTTCAACTGTCAACTACGAAAACTGCCTTATCAAGTACTATTCTCGAGTAGAGAGGAGCAGATAGTTGTTGGTTCACAGATGGATCAAAAACACCTTCCGTTTTTGGTGCAGGTGTTTTCAGTCGCAGATCCAGGACAGAAATATCTACCTGTCTAGGAACTTATGCGACTGTATTTCAAGAAGAAATTTACGCTATTGAATTGTGTACGGAGGGATTGAATAAATCTAACCTCATACACAAGTCAATGAAAATATTCCCGGATAGTCAAGCGGCGTGGGAAGCACTTGGCTCCTACAGCGAAGCAACTTCTAAATTGGTAGCAAATTGCTAGAAACGACTCTCCTCGATAGGAAGACTTAACAGATTGTCTCTGGTCTGGATTCCTGGTCATACTGGCCTCAAAGGCAATGAAGCTGCTGACTCCCTTGCAAAGGTGTGTGCTGCAAGCAGCTTCATCGGACCAGAACCTGTCATTAGCGTTGCTTTAGGCTTGGCCAAACAAACATTGAACACCTGGATGGCAAGAAGATTTATGGACTTCGGGCAGAATTTTCAGGATTGACTCACTGCAAGGCGTTTATTCGCATTTCGAAGCTTGGTACCAAACAGTTTTTGGACCACAATAGGGATGAACTACGATGTCTAACAGGCCTTCTTACAGGTCACTGTCATTAATCATAAAATGCAGAGACTCGGACTGTCGGAAGACAGTTTGTGCCGCCTCTGTTTGGAAAATGATGAAACAGCAAAGCATATACTTTGTGCCTGCCCCACTGGGAACCGAATCAGGTTTTTAGAGTTCGGCACTCTTACCATCTTACCATCTGATCTGAAAGGCCACTCACCATTCAAACTAATCAGCTTCGTTAAGAAGCTGAATTTATTTAGTCAATTGTGAATAGGTGTGAGCCACAATAAACCCTTGCGAATTGCGGTGTAGGGTCGAATAAACCGACTAACTTCAGACCTAACCTAATCTAAACTAACGTTTTGCCAGCACGAGTGGCTGGCTTCTCCAGAGGTTCATTCATCTTGGTAATTCACCGATGACTGATGATTTCTAGTTCGTAAGTCGTATTAATATTGACTCAGGTAGTCGTTAGGATGCAGTTCCAAACCACGATGGCTTTCAAACCCGAATGAAGATAGTAGTAACAAAAACTGTCAAGTGCACAAACTCGTACTTTGTGCTTGCCTCAACGCGAAAATAATCAGGTTGTCAGCGTTTGGCAGCCTTTACCAGCTGCCACAGATCAAATTGAGTAAGCGGCTTTTGAAAAAAATATTTGGTTAAGTTTGAATAGGTATGATCCACGATAAATCCCCGCGGGTTGCAGTGGCAATTCGGACAGGACATTTTGGTATTCTATGAAGGAACCTAATAAAAAAAATCATATGTATAAAATTAAGAGTATTTCATATGAAATGAAGGTCAATGCCTTTCAGTGAAGAACTTTGTTTGAATATTTTTTCACGAAGATTAGGTCAGTTCTGTGAATCGCTCTGTACATATGTGGAACCACATCGTTTGTTCCGGAATAGGTTGATCCATGAATATATTTCATTCCCCTTACTATAAATTTTTAGTATGTTATTAAGAATTTTATATCCAAGTCGTTCTCCCTACAGTTTACATTTTCAAACCGCAGTGTTACTACACAATATCGTGATATCGTAAAACCTAATGATCCTTATCAGCTGAGTTATACTCCCATACGCCATCGATTTAAACTGAAAAGGATTTAGAAATCTGTTTATGGAAGTAATTCCATCAGGAATGTTTGAGTTAGGAGTTCCGTGGAGATATGAATACGAACAAATTGTGATATGTTCAAGTTTTGTGGAAAAAATATAGCTGCCCAACAAATCTTTCCCGAAAGAGGTGAAATAATTTCTCATACACCAAAATAATTCAAAGGGTTTATCCCCAAATCCACCCGTGTGTTGGGCTACATATAGGGCGCGTCCCCAGGTGGCGATTAGGGGAACGACCAGGGGACTGGAGGCCCTGTTCGGGAAGCCAATATTACCTTACGGACGGGGTTGCCGGACTTCTGGTCAGTGTCAGAAATAAGTAGGGTAAGGGGAACTAAAACCACCCCAAAAGACTTTGCAAAACATGTCACCGTGGACCAGCCTACCCAAGCTAAGATGTAAGGAATTGTGTCGATGGCTGAATGGCCGCAGGGTGATATGCGGTCACGAACGATTCCCTTGGGGAACTGGGCGAAACCTCATTTTAATCAGCCCACGTCTGGTAATGCGAGGCTCTGTCAGAGGTGACCAACTCTTCCCTTGCTCCTCAAGGTTGTCAAAGATAGCGTGTGTTCGAGCAGTCTTGGCTTACAACAGTCAATATAACGGAGATGTCTTCTAGTGACCTGTTCACCTTCCTGGAAAGGAGAGGATGGACGATGACCTAGAAGGACACCTCCTCGAGAGGATGTACAATAGGTCACATGTGGCCTAAGTGCTGTGATTCTACACTCACCCTCCCTAATCTACAGATACAGATCCCTTAATCCAAACAAGAATGAAAGGAGTTGAAGTATTTGCTAGATTTCTATGAAAATTGTGGGAATCTATTTAATGAACACACTACGAGGGAACATTACTTTGCGGTTGAAATAGAGACAAAGTCGATGTAGCTAAAAGGAATGAAGGATGTCATAAATATGTAAAATGATAAGTTCATGATAATTCATCTGTTAGTTTTCGAAAAATTACTTCCAACATTAGGAAATTGATTTCTATACATTGCCACAACTTGCAATAAGTATTGTTTCTGTTCCTCATTATTAGTTTAACTTTGATTATATGCATTCCATCAAATGAACTCCTCGTTCAACAGTATCATTCACGACGCGAACAATTTTTTAAATTGTTAAGCATGTATTATAATCTTTATCACATTTCCATTGATCTGAATGTAATTTCTGAAATTCAATAGGAAGATAAAATCGCTCAAATCGAATAAATGTTTAATCATGATGGAATCAACCTTGACTTATTTGATATTAACACTTTTTGAATTTGTAGTTTCGCTAGCTTTTTCATTCATTGATTCGATAATTTCAATTTTAATTTCTGAGCTTACATTTTCATCTAAAAATAATGAACAAATGAGTTTTTCAGACAAACACCAGAGATTGGTGCTGAATTCTCATGAGGTTGCTTGTGAAATTTTCTTATTAATCGTTTGATAGTCCACTAAATTTAAAAAAAAATCTTGATTTTATCGCGGACCTTGAATCAACGAAAGCGCAGAATATCATGCTTATACATACAATAATGTTATAAAAATTCAGATATGACGGAGTATATGACGGAGTCCTCAGTGTTCTACTTTGCTGAGGAAAATCTGTTCCTGGAACGAAAAGGTGTACAAGCAATAAATGGTTTTCAAAAGCCATCGTGCATGGTATGTCGGTCCAGGATCTTCAAAAGTAGTGCTTTCTGTAAAACGGTTTCCCAATTACACTGACGCTAGTTCGAGTAAAACAAAAAGAAGTTTGAAAATCTAAATATGTGCGAAAATTTGAATTTGAGTTCATTGATATTATGATTCCATAGTAACTTTGGAATAACGTTTATCTATACTATATTTATTGTGAATAATATTTATTGTAAGATCAAAAGTTTTAATTTGAAGAAAATTTGGTATCACTGATGATTATTATTTACTTTTTCAACGCTACAGCTGAAAAATTGTTGATCAGAGAGAATTTGTTCAACGAACTTTTTTGAAGCAAATTTAATTTCTTACGAATGCTTTATGCTCCTTTCTCAAAAAAAATATTTCGAAAATTGAGATAAGCCTCTAATTAACTATTTTCTGAGTTCTATATACAGTACATTCCATTTGAAACCAGCCAACCTGAATAACTTTTAGTACAAGGATTTGCAGAAAAAATATAAAACACTTCTACCATAGTATACAGGGGGACACATTTTGACATATTCACATTTGATGTTACTTCCCCTATCGCACTCCCAGAGCATGTCATTAATTTTTTTGAATGGATCACCCTATATTGTTTCGCATTATCAGATGCTCCATGATAAGCAAATTTCAGCAAAGTACAAAACACATGGTCCGAAGCTTATGGTTCGCGAGCTATAAATTACTTGAGTTGAAAACGAGCCACCCTAAATAACTTTTGGAAGAATGATTTTCAGGAAATATAAAAAAACACCTCAATAATAGTAGACAGGGGGACACATTTTGACCTATCCACATTCAATCTAACTTTCCTTATCGCACTCCCAGAGCACCCCAGATGTTCCATGATGAACAGATTTCAACAAAGTAGAATACATTATGGTCTGAATCTCATAGTTGGAAACGAGCCACCCTGAATGAACTTCTGTAAAATCTGTTACCTAGGTTTCATGGGTGTTTTTGTGAAGTATACTAAAAAAAGGTTTTATTTTGCCTATTCTCTTCATTTTGCATTTGTCTCATTCTACAATAACGATTACCTACCAGGTGAAGTTACAATTGGTGTTTCTGTTTTTGTGAATTCTTGAGAAGCAATGGTTTATAC
>WOGO01009856.1:0-10027 GCA_015342085.1 Leptinotarsa defecta | reverse complement strand
TTGATTTGGCCGTAACTTGATGAAGATCCATAGTAATTTCAAAAATTACACCTCACAATTTGATCTCCACAAACTTTATTTGGAAAAAATATATATAATCACAACCTGTTTCGCTAGCACAGTAGCTTTTTCAAGTGTATGAATCATACACAAATCGTGATGTGTAGTTTTTGAAACATTTTTATATATTTTATTTATTTATTCAATTGCTTTCCAATATTTTATCAATAGTTTATAATTTTACTATATATTTACAAATAACTAGTTATTTAAAATCCATTGTATAATAACTTTAGTGATCCACGCGCAGTTCAACCTTTGTGGTACTTCTCTGTATTTATTTACTTGCATTCTTCAATAATGATGAAAGTGAATTCCATAAATTATAGGTAGTTTGAATTTAGAAGGAGAAACGGTTTGGACATCAGAAGACTTATCAGTAGTCCATTACCCAATTATTCGATGTTTCTGACGAGCCATTCTAATCATGCAATAAGCGTTTGAAACACACACAATAAGTAACAAGTGAACTGACAAAGAAAGTACTTAACAATGAGTATACTTGAAAAATTAAATGGAAAAATTATTGCAAACTCCTAGCAACAGTTAGAACTTTTTTTTCTGGTACATGTAGGTATACCTCGCACCATTCGCTGCTTGAATATTTTTGCGCGCATGTTGCACAGAAAATGGGGTGGATTACGCGATTCTTCTCTCAGACCCAAGATGTTGAAAATATTGCGCATGTCAATTTCATATAAATAATTTGAATCTGCTTGTTCCACAACATTTCTCACTGACAAAAATGTAAAAGTGAATGAGAATTCTATAAAATTAACAGGAATAACAAAATTTTTTGTTTATACATGGATGAGAAATTGTCATGGAATAAACATATGGAAAAAATCAGAAAGAAAATATATCCTTTTATTAGAATTTTTTTACAAAATTTGAAACTTTATACCTATAAAATTTCAATAACATATATATTTCAGTCTGATTTATTTTCATCTTTCATTTCTGTTTGGAAAATAGCAAGTTAATATATAATCGCACCTCTGAAAATCTTTCGGAACAAAATGATTAAAAGCGTTCATAAATAACCACATTTGGAACCAACATTAAACTTATATTAACCAAAGTATTTATTGGACTCAAATTCATTCTATAAACTCGAATTGGCTCAATCTATCAAAAATAATACAGAGAAATCAAACTTAAGTTTAATTCAAATTGGACATATTCTTGATCATGCCATAAGACGAACCAAATTACTATCAATAGCTAAAATACAAACAAATTGTGGGAAAAAGTCGATATATCACGATGGTATCATTATATATAATTCAGCTCAAGAGAAAATGAAGAAGCACATTTCCATTATAAAACTTGAATATCAATTGAAAAAATATATAATTAGTGACTTTTCATAGTTTGCATTTTTATATTTTCCTTTATAATTCAAACATGTACTTATTTAGAATTATATAATTTTCTAAAACCAATTTAATTTTTGACTGCGTTTCAAGATATGTCATTTGAAAATTATATAAGCCACTATTCAAGGAACTTAAATGGAGTGAAGGTTAGGTTATTAATCAACGCTTGCATGATGTAGTAAACAACTGAAATATAATTAATATGTACAAATTAGCAAAGGCCAGAAAATTACAGTAAACGTATAAACTTAATACTACCTGAAACTAACCTGAATCAATACAATTGCCGATAGCAAACCTTTATCTACCTCCGTACAATAACATAAATGTTAACAGCTCGGAGTCTTGTTGGATACTGACTCTCGCGCCCGATTCGACAGGCAGCGACAAAGTCAAGCTTGATAACCTACAAGCTTACATCCCTCCTTTTGAAACCGAGGGTGAAGTCCCTCGGATTGAGGCACAAGTTTACTAGCATGAAAAATATTTGACTCATTCTTTCTAAATCTACTATCTAATAAAAACAATACATCAGAAATTTTCTCTTTAATTTTGAAAGAACCTACTCTAATTGGATCTGTTTTATCTCTGTTCAATTTATTACCGCTTTGTACATAAACTGAATCTCCTACTTTATAATCTACCTGTTTAACATTCTTATCATAATATTCTTTATTCTGATTGTGAATTTCTTGTGATTTTCTGAAAGCTATTTTTCTATTGTTGACCAAATTTGTCAAATTATTATTGTTCACTTCATTAGGTAAAATTGAAAAGTTTAATCCTATCAGCAAATAATTAGGGGTGAAACCGGTCGAACTGTGAATTGTTTTGTTATAATCTTTTATACATTCTTCTGCTACCTGAGGCCATGATTTATTTTTATTCTTATACATTTTACATCGTATTCTGTTTACCAAAGTCTGATGTGTCCTTTCATTTAATCCATTAGAAAACGCACAATCTACTGCTGTAAAAACCAATGCTACCTTCTGTTTATTTAAATATTGCTTAAACTGCGCTGAATTTATATCAGGGTACTGATCTGATGAAACCAATTTAATACTTCCCTCTTTTTCTGTTTTCTTAATTAAATTTATGAAATCCTTTGCCAGTTGAGTCTTTGAGGTTATTATGTAAGCGAATTTTGTAAAATGATCCACCGCCAAATGTAAATATTTTTTTGTACTTTTTTTACTTTTGAAACCTCCTATTGTGTCTATAGACACTATTTCGAAAGGTTCGTTTGCTGGACCGAGTTGAGACAATGGTGCTTTAAAGCAACCTATTCTTGATTTGTTTTTAATGCAAGTTTCACAAGATCTACAAGTCAATCTTATATGTTTATACATATTTTTAAAATGAAATTTTTGGTCAAAAGTTAAAATTAACTGTTTTGTGCCTATGTGATCCTGATCTACATGTACATCAGTAATAAGAGACTTTCCAAATTCTTCAGTTATCCAAAACCGGATTTCTAGACAAACAATCAGCTTCAAGATTATCTTTACCCGGGTTATATACAATTTCAAAATCAAACTGTGAAATATAATTCAGAATCTGTACTAGTTCCATATCATTACTTTTTTTTAATATTGAAATTTTCCAAAAGTCTATGGTCCGTAAATACAAGGAACTTTTTTTCCAACAAATGAAATTGCCAATATAAAATGGCTTCTTTAATGGCCAAACATTCTATAAAAATGGCTTTCTTTTTTTTCTGAGTATTTGTCAACTTTCTAGAAAAGAAAAACACCGACTTTAAAGAGTTATCTTTCTGTGGCTGCTTCAAAATTGCTCCAACTCCTTCAATACTTGCATCAGTGAAAATAAATATTGGAGCCTCTGGATCAAATATTGCTAAGGCAGCAACTGTGCACAAATATTCTTTTGTCGAATCAAAACTATTCCTACACTCTGCAGACCAATTGAAAGGTACATTGTTTCTTAATAAATTTCTCGAAGGATCCAGTAAAACAACATGATTTGGTATAAACTCCAAATAAAAATTTATCTTACCTAAAAATTGTCTAACTAGTGTTTTTGTTTTAGGTATAGGAAACTTCTTAATAGCCACTAAATTATCATTTATTGATTTGATCATATTGCTTCCAATTTCATGTCCCAAATATATTATCCTTTCTTGGGCAAACTGGCATTTATTTTTATTCAATTTAAAACCCTGTTCATATAGGTAGTGCTTGCAGTACCTTCTACCTGATGTACATGCTCTTCGTAAGTCTTTGAAAACACCAATATATCATCTATACAGTTTACTGTGAAAGCATCCAATTTATTTTTTCTTATCACACCTGCTAAAACTCTTTGAAAAATAGCAGAAGCAGGTTTTAAACCAAAGGGTAAACATCTCCACTGCCAGTGCCCATGATGAGTCACAAAAGCCAACTTGTATCTATCCTCTGCACGCACCGGAATTGACCAAAACGCTGAATTCACATCCAATTTTGAAAAGAACTTACAATTTCTGGCGCGTATAGTAAAATCATCTATCCTTGCAAAGGCTGACTTTCTGGCACTAGTATTTTGTTGAGCTATTTAAAATCCATACATAAGCGTGATCTTTTTCCTTCTACTCTCACAGAAATATTAATGGCCATTTTTGATAATAAATAAGTTAACAACAAAATTCCAGATGAATAAAATACACGAACGAAACGAACTACTTCACTGTTAACTGAATACTAGAACTGTATTGCATGCTCTAGAGATATACATATGTATAAATAATGTTCAGGCCAGGTATAAAGGTAAACCCTCCAAAACCGTAAGCAGATGTTTCTTTCAAGTAACAAAAGAATATCACCTACAGGTATAAACCGGAATTTTAAAGTAATTTAAAAATTTGTGAGCATAGGAAATTTAAAGAAGGTAAATGAATAGACTGATTAAAATTAAATTAACATAATGACTGATTGCTTCATTTAATTTTCTCAAACTCCATAAAAATATAACTATAATTGAATGTTAATGATCCTAAAACTACTGAAAATGCAAGTAATGAAATCCTTATGATTTATTGTTACATGACACGAATTTTATGTTGAAAAAACTTTAAAAAAATCTTTTTTTAATAATAACAATCAATAATTGAATGGATAATAGGGCTACAACTTTAGTAAAAGGCTTAAATTGTTAATAAATTCATAATTAACAAAAAAGACTTGGAGCATATTTGTCATATCTGCAATAGTTCAAAAGATATTATAATTATTATAAAAGCGGAGGAGCGGATGAAAAGACAAGTATCAAGGTTTCACAAAATTAAATGTTTTATAAAAAATTGAAAAATAAAAAAAAACACATACATTACAGAATGGAGTATTGGAAAAAAAAATAAATGAAAAAATATATTAGCTTAAGTATAATATTTTTTAAATAAACAATAAAAAAAAATAAAAAAAATTCTCAAAACCTTGAAGAACAATACAATTCATGATTTTTCAAAAAAAACGGTTCCTTAATTTCAATATTTAGTCACAACAAACGCATTTTTTAGCAACAAAGAAATTTTTTTAAGGAACCAGTTTTTTTCTAAAACTCATGATTTTGTTCAATTAACATAATGCAAAAAAAAAGAATTGTTTATAAACGATGTATTTATTTATAATAAATGTATTAACAATAGCAGTAAAAAATTTAAAAAATATTATCAAGTAGTTTTTAACGATAAGACATGAAAACAATAAAAATAAAAAAAAATTATGTATTTTTTTTATAATTTTCAATTCTTAATAAAAAAGTAGAAAATAACATTTTTTTTTTTGGCAACGATAATCTATTTTGTAGCCTATTAGGAATAACTTTACCAGAGAAAAAAATGCCAGGGTTTTCGTTTAATAATTACAAGGGTGTTTTATATTAACTTTCAATTCAAAAAAAGTTATTAATTAACAAATACATAATTAATGTTAAAATTGAGTTAAAAATGTTTTGACTGCGGATTGTTGTTTATTGATGTATATCGACATTACGTGAATTTTTTCATTTCCTAATATTCGCATTTAAAATGTTTAAATAATTGTTTTTGTTTTTATGCCAGTGACGGAATGCACGCGGATGCCAGAACACCCGTTTTTGGCTCTATTTTCAGGGCTCTGTGAAAATTATAAATAATTGAGATACAGTTTCGGGAGTCGGGACCATTTTCATGCAAATTTATTTCTCTTTTTATTTTCTCAAATTTCCAAAATTTAGAAAATTTTTCGAGATATTCAAAAAAAAACTGAAGCCCAATTTTGTTTTCACTCAATTGTTTATAACTTTTGTAATTTTCTTCAACGCCTTTTCGGACCTTTCCTTAAACTTTCTAGGTACCTTGGTTATAATTTTTGGACCCGTCTGTGAAATTTCACAAAAAAAGTACATGTGAACCAGACTATTGGAGAGCAATGAGGGAATATATTTTGAATTGTTGTTTTGTTTTGAAAGTGTACTTTATTTTATTTTATTATGCTATGTCCCGGACCCACCACAAATAGATTAATACTCTGTAATGTGGCTGAATGAATAAACATGTTTTCAGTACCTGAAAATAAAAATTTGTGGATAAAAGGTGGAAAAACTAAAAATATCACAACCGAAATATTTTAATGAGCTTGTTGAAGAAGGAAATAACAAAAAAAATTAATGAAATGTTAACAATAAAAATCAACATGAAATAGTGAAGTCAAATTATGAAAAAAGAGACAAGAAAAGAAAATTATTTAGTATCCACAAATGCTTTTGGTTGATAACTGGTTCATCTTTGATTTTACTGTTTACATATAATTGACTTATATTTTTGCAATCAGTTATCCAATTTTCATGCAGCTCACACCCATCGCTATTGTAAATTGTTTTGAAGTCAGTAAACATAGGTTTATTGAAGTTAGGTACGTTTTCAAACCATTATATTTCCAAATCAAACCTTTAAGAAGTGAAACAGAAAATATATATCAGTGTGAGTTTGTACCTGTATGTATACATCAATTTTCTTTGTGATCGCGATCAAATTTCGGAAAGTTGAATTGAAAGTTTCAACATAGGGAAAATGAACAGGTTTCACCCCATTCACTTGCTGGAAGGAAAATGCCATATACTTAAAATATACTCTAAAATATAATAATAATGATAAAAACAATAAAGATTTCCGAATAACATTCAATTACACATATTTTTCAAATATATAAACTTGTTCTAATCAGTTGAATTACCAAATCTATTATCACTAATTCTCATCGTTTGGATGTATTTGAATTGAATTACCCATAATACCAATAATAATAATACTAAGCCTTTGAGACATTCACTAAGACAGGTTGTTCTTTTCAAATATTCTTCAACGGCATACTTTTTCGTAACTTTCTCGAATTTTTCCATTACCAACCTGGAGTACTCTAATACATTGAGGGGATAAATTACGATTCCTGATGATGTTTTGTAATGTTTCCAGCGGTGATTAGTAATTAACTCGTATACATTCTTCGGGTATTTACGGTTGACAACACAAAACTCATGAAAGGTGTTGAAGTAACGAGTATAATCTACTGCACATTTCCTTCGGCGTTTTCCAGTATTCGAACAAACTACAACTGCCTGGCAAGTATTCAGAGATATCTCAACCTGGTGGGTGCAGCTGGGTTCGGGGGTATTTATGAATTTCACTCGTGGGTTATGATCCTGAACATGGTCAATGTTGTCAAATTCTCCGGAATTTTCATGCAGAATATGATACAGGCCCAACACCTTTTCCACGGGTAAAATATTCAAAATAGATTCATACCTCTTTTCGCATTGCCCGGAAAAGAATATTAGAGAGCCATCTATTTCTCCATAGTTCTGGTATTGAGCCATAATTTCACTGAATAACTGTCTCTTGTTTCCTTGATTTCGAACCATATAACCCCATACGGTCCAGAGTCTAGTTTTGTTGTATAACTCTTCGTCCACAGAGTGGAATATATCCGAATAAAAATCCAAAATATATGTTGAACTCTCTCCCATGCTCCTCAATACATTATTGGGAGAATTCGGATATAATTTGTGAGACACGTTCACAGCGTACCACAGAGCAGTGCCCAATTGGTCTTGCATGACCGGTTTCAAATTGGGAAATAAACTTATTGGAGTTACCGTACGATCACAAATGTATTTTATCTCCTTCTTTATAATTTCAGGCTCGTTCTTCCACTTGGGATGGAACTTCATCAGCATGTAAAGAAACACTAACTGCCAGAGGCTTGAACATCTTGAAAGCCTGTAGTCAATTCGGCATATTTCAGATATGATTGTATTGTTGTTATCCATTACAATATCCGAGTCCAGAAGCTCGAAGCCTCTATTGAAAATGTAAATTCCTCTAATTGGTTGCCTCGTGAAGGGGGATATAGATTTATTTCTCAACTTGGAATAACTTGTGATATCTACTTGATTGTATTCCACCAAGTTTAACAGTTTTTCCACTAGATATCTATGCTTGAACAGCAGGAACGGATTGTGGAATATTTGTTTGTTGACTTTCTCTGATATTATGTTTTCGTCCGTCTCTCTCACTAAAAGACATAACTGCTTACATTTTTTGAATGTAATATCGCAGGTTATACCACCATCATCTGTTACAGCATCTTCGTCCAGTACATCGACTTGCTCCACGAGTTTCAATACCATAAGTAAACTATCAGACAAAACGTAGTCAAATGCAGGGTTGTCAAATAAATCCAACAACTCCTTTATTTTTTGTTGTAATAGTTTCTCATTAAAATTATACGAACCCCTCTCAATAAATCTCATGCAACCTTCTACATCATTATTCTTGAAAAATAATCCCATAGATTTCTCTTTTTCGTACTGGCTTGAAAGTCGATTGAGGAGTTCTTCAAGTTTCCATCTAAGCTCAACTTTATCTTCAGGATACTTGTTGACAAGAGAAATAAAGTTATATTTGAAATCTAAAGAAATATCACTTAATGTAAGTTTATCGAAATCTATGTTGATATCGATGCAATATAATGGGTAGCCATTGACGAAAATTTTCTTTTTGAACTTTTTGGAAGTGAACAGACCGTCGAATTTCATATTTACTGTGCGTCTTCTTCCGAAGTAATATATCTTGAAAAGGACAATATTATCAAGAATATTGCTTTGCTTTATTATTTTATCGCAAATTTTTATATCCTCGTTGTTAACATATCCAGCTACTGTAATTATGAATTTGTATTTGAAGTTGTAATTTTTTATGATGTTGATGAATTCTTGAGGGTGTGAATTGTCAGTGGCATGACTTTCAATTGGATTCCCCCGGTCCATTTTTCTCACATGCGAGCCCCAGAAGATGACTTTATCCGCACCTTTGATAATATCTTTTACTTTATTGATATAATATTTTCTGTCTTCATAAGAATCACTGCGGTCGACACAGACCACGGTTTTGATCCCTTTCATGATTATAATAAGAAATTGCACCAATCGATAGGGTATATGTAGATTTACGAATGATCCCCTAAAAAAAAAGAAACAATTATATTCAAAAG
Source organism: Leptinotarsa defecta (assembly GCA_015342085.1). NCBI lineage: Eukaryota > Metazoa > Arthropoda > Insecta > Coleoptera > Chrysomelidae > Leptinotarsa > Leptinotarsa defecta. Next base: position 1,059 of record WOGO01009856.1, on the reverse strand, counting down.
CAGTGAATAGGATGAAAGTAAACCCATATGTACGTAACATATTCTTTTGATTTTGCTCAGCAGAACAGTATTCGTACTATTGAAAGGATATTACTTATACTTATGCATGTGCGTGAGTCATGCAGACCATTATTTTTTAGAGGAAACATTCTCACTGTAACTTGTTTTTCATTCTGGAAACTGTTTGCCTGATTTACAAAAAACATAATATGAATTTCACTAGTTCGGACTTCCATTGTCTACTATATAAAATGATTTGCATCACAATAAGCCCCCTCACTTGTATGGACTGCCCAAAATCCACAAGAAGGACGATCCACTTAGACCGATCATCAGCTCCAGAGATTCGGCTACTCAAAACTTGTCTAGATTTCTACTTCCCTTAATACAACCATTACAAGGAAAAACATCGTCTTTTGTGAAGAATTCAAGGCATTTTGTCGAACGACTACAGTCAATTGAGGTCACACAGGAAGATCAACTGATTAGTTTCGAAGTGGAAAGCCTTTACACCAACGTTCCGGTAGAAGAAGCACTCCAAATCATACAGAGAAAGCTATCCGAAGACGGGAACCTACCTATAGAAATGATTATGGAATTACTAGGATTCTGTGTACGAAACTGTTATTTCAAACTGAAGAACGAATTCTTTACACAAGATGAGAGACTGCCAATGGGATCGCCACTTTCACCAGTCATAGCCAACATATATATGGAGTGGTTTGAAACTCTGGCCATTGAAGTTCACAAGAAACCTCGAGTCTGGTTGAGATATGTTGACGACACCTTCATAATATAGAACCATGAGAATACTGAACTATACGCCTTCCTGAAACACATCAACAGCGTGAGACCTTCCATCACTTTCACAATGGAGAAGGAAATCCACAACGAATTGCCATTCTTAGACGTTTTGGTGAAGAGGACCGACACTAAGTGGGAAACATCTGTATACCGAAAACCCACTCATACGGGACAGTATCTGAACCACGAATCCAACCACCATCAATCGACAAAAAGAGGAATCATCAAGACTCTATTAGACCGTGCTTTTGGGCT
>WOGO01009855.1:0-10028 GCA_015342085.1 Leptinotarsa defecta | reverse complement strand
TAAAAGGTAAGACCTCGTTAGTCCTTAGCTCGCACAAGTTTCTCAACTTCTGAGAGTTGTCGTTCGTATGGGGGCGGCAGCTGATTAACGGAAAAACCGATTTTTTTTACACAGATTTTTTGAAGAGGAATACGTATTATCCATACAAAATTAAAATGGTATACAATTAACTGAAGATGACCCTGATCAAAGAACATAATTCTGCGAAATCATGATCGAAACCATTGCAAGGCATTCTACCTATCTTCACAATATTTGTTCTAATGTATGTTTTTTTTAAACGGCAATGTTCACATACAAAATTGTCGTTATTGGAGTGACACCAACCCTCACGTTTGCCGGGAAACACATACCCAATATCTAGAAAAAAATAACGTTTTGGCAGGAATATTGGGAAACCATATTGTAGTACCTCTATTCATTGTTCAAAATTCAACAGGGGAACTGTATTTGAATATGCTGAAAACTAATGTTCACCGTCTCATCACTGAAACCGTCGAAGCGAATCCTAATAAGCTCGATATGGATATTGTTTCCAACAAGATGGAGCATCACCACATTACTCCAGATAACGAAGAAACTATCTGGATACTACTTTTCCCGGTCGTTGGATTGGCCGTCGAGGTCCTACAGAATGGCCAGCCCGCTCGAAGGATTTGACACCTTTCGACTTTTTTATGGGACTATTTGAAGCAGAAGGTGTACGAAACTGAACCTGCTTCTATACTGGATATACAGCAAAGAATAATAAATATTTGTAGAGATTCAAAAAATAAAAAGGAGGGGACATTAAAGAAAAGCACTGTATAGACACAAACATATATACATATTACGTTTACGATTACTCAATATTGTGTATTCATTGTAATACTGAATGATTGTAAACAATATATATTATACATATATACATAGTGTTGATGATTATTATAAAAATCTAACCAGCAAGCACGTGATATACTTTTATTATTTTGTGTATGTATTAGTACCATTATTTAAGCCTACAAAAGTAACAATTGGATAATGGTAGATATTATGGAGGTACATACACAAAATAATCACGTTTATTCTGAAAAGCACGTATGTAAGGAGCACTAGACTCCAGATATTGAATTGTTCCACTTTAATGTTGTTACACTTGATGATTTTATTTATTTCATTCTAATGATTTTAATTTGCCATTATAAAGCTAATCTATATTAATGGAAAATTCAATGTCAACTAACCTTGGGTCCGATATTCATGAGAAAATTAGTTATTACCATAAATTATTGAATCTGGAACACATATGTCACATATTTTTTACAGTAGATCTGAAATTATACATATAATTGATAAATAATGATTCATTGCAAATAATGTGTCTCTTACACAATTACATTTGACATTATCACTATGAAGAATTTATGTAGATTCACTATTTTTTTTCTTGTAATTGGTTTATGATTTTATTATGAACTTATATGTTTTTAAATATGTTTGAAATAGGTCTACCGTCAACCAGCTATCACACTCCTACGAACGACAACCCTCAGAAGTCGAAACTTGTTCAACCCGTGTTAGATTCCTAACACGGGTTGAACGATAGCAAGTAAAAATCGATCGTTCAGGCCTGCGGCTTGAACCATCGATAGACACATCGGCCGATTGACTGAGTGAACAAAGCCCCACATCGAACCGTCTGGCTACCATAGAGTTAATTGGGAACATTAAGAATGGCGAAAGACGCACTTTTAACTATATATTTAAATAATAATAATTTGTATTATACATTATTGAAAAAGCGTAAGGTGTACCCCAAGGATCTGCTTGGATGACATTATTATTACTCAGGGGAAAAATACTTCTTTGTAAATAAGCTCACTTCGAATTATACAAAAATATCAACAATAAAAAAGTTCAGAAATTTACTTGAACTGTAATGGTTCTGTTAGCATAATTTGATATTTATAAAAAATGGAAATTGAGATTTCATCCTTAGAAATCAATTTTAGTTTTAGTCATTGTATTATATAGAGAATGGTTATTTAATTAGTTTTTGATATAGTTATCGATTATTGGAGCTGCTGCTGTATCTAATAAATAAAATAAAATATAAAAACTTCCATTGCTTAATGATCATACTTGAAGCGATCGGTAATGAAAATCTATCTGGTAGGTTTCGAGTTGAATAATTACATTACAAAAATAAAAGAAATGAAAAAAAGTTCCTGAATCATCATAATGGAATATCCAGGAAAAATTCCTGGAAACTTACAAGTAATCTGAGTACATCACATTTTTTTGATATTTGTATTCCGAACTTCTTCAAGGATGAAATTAATCAATTATGTTATTGATAGTAGATAATGTAGTAGAATGACAATGTTTTCAATCATCGCCACTGTTTTTTATCGAAATGATGAGTTAAGAGGAAATAAGTAGGAGTATATAAACAAAGGCTATATGGAAACATCGGTTACTTTATCAGCATGCCAAGGTTGAACGCATATCTTGCATTTTCATTATCATCAATTTTTATTATGGCTCAATCGAAAGAATTTCCTATATACAAAAATATGTCTATTAGGATTCTTTTAAGATATTAGTGAGTTTCACTTTGAACAGCTTTCGTTTCCAGGACTCGAGAGATTTTTCCAAGAAGTTGTCATGCATACCTCTGTCCGATATCCTGATATTGAAACTATAGCTTCCATGGCTGATCCTTATAAGATAGTTAAATTACCAGTTCACAAAATAATCGCGATACGTGTTTCATTATATGCAGTAACTATCTCAAGCAGCAATGATTAATTGAATCTAAGTTACAACCATTTTATTTTCTAACAAAATTTGTTACTCTATATCTACCTAATCTACTCCACGGTCCAACTGGATGATTAATTCTAGACAAGATTTAGATTTTGTTGTTTTTTTTACCGGCTATGACTCATACCGGCACAGATTACGAATTTACGCTTCAAAACTCCTCTATTAATCGTTTCGGAAACATCTCATTTGATTTGGCGCACATCTATACGGATCAAAGTTATAGTACAGTCGAATTGTATTTTCGATTTAAATTAGTTTATTTCAGTTTTATTGTTGAAAAATTATAAATTACTCTTTTAGTGAAGTAGTTGGGATATCTACTACAAAGTAAGTAGTTCAATTGAATAATAACTATTATTAACATTTGCAAAAAATGTTTCCTTATTAACATTACAATTGTTGTGAAGCACTGTTTGGAACCTTTGGTGTAGTAATGAATGTTACTGGGGTTTTTTCCCAATAGCAAACTGTTATTTCGTAACCTCGACACGTGTTTCGATCACCAAGAGATCATCTTCAAGCGAAAGATTAAACAGCTTCAAGAGGAACACTTCTAAACGTGTTCCGATCACCAAGTGATCATCTTCAAAAGGAAGATTCCTTTTAAATTAACTACAGTAATAAACATTACAATTGATTGGTTAATTTCTAATCGGTCATGATCTTTCCATCGACAGCAAAATAAGTGCACTTTCTTTAACAAATGTATTGTTCTTTCTAACTATTTATCATGAATAATCTTTATGAAACAGAAGAGATATTTTCTGAAAAGTCTTATTTGTTGAACCTAAAAACCATAGAAAAACTAATTTCTCAATTGAAATTTGAATACAGTACTATCGAAATCCGTCATTTGATAATTGTAGGTTTATAAATTTTCCAATTCTACTATTATAACCTGTCTCAAGACATTAGTGATGTCCGATTTTATTATCTTTCAACTTCCTATATTATTTATACCTAGATTTTGGGTTGTATCTGATTGGTACCTACATTTTTATCATAAGCCCCCATAGTATCAACACAACACAAAATAAATTTAACGATTAAGACAGTGCTGTATTTAGTTACTGAAATATCTGTATTGACTGTAACAGCTTGCCAAATCTAGAAAGAAACTTGAGAAATCTTTTTCTCTCTTTCTCTACCTCTCTCTCTCTTTCCCACTGTCTTCTAACGAACGCAGATCTAGTGAGCGGCACATAAGGGAATTCAAAAAGCTCTTCCTACATTTTACAAGCTGCATCCACTAGTGCAATAATAATAATTTCTATTCAATTAATATTCAACTCGTACAGGGTGAACTTGGTCTGGACTATTGCAGTTTTTAAACGAATACGTAGGTCAATGTTTTCAGTTTTCACAATTGAACAATTTTGTACTCCTTACCGAAGAAGCTACCTCTACCTGAGAAGACCGGATAAATCCTTAATTTTCTGGATATTAGTAAAAACAGGCCAATGATCTAATGATTATTACATAGTAATCATTTTAAGAAAGGAATAAGTTTAGCATACGCGAGTTATTCAGACTAGTTTGACCGTTCATTAGATATTGGTAATAATTGAATTTATTAATTTCCATATTTTCCTAAAGGCTAGCTTTCAAAATTTCTCTGGTAATGATGAATTTTGGTGAGTAGTACAGGTTGAATACATTTTCCCACTCTGGAAACCGTTTCTTTTGTGCGTGATTTAGATGTCCTTACAGGACAATGAAATCCTTCTACTTTTGTTGATGAGGATTGTTGAAAATTTTCATGAAACATGAACCGGCACACAGGGGTAATAATCAATTAGAGCTATACCTATGCAGGTTTCCCAACTATCCAGTCATTTATGATTTTAGTCTGTCAGGAAAGCCATTATAATAACATACATATACTTACCTAGCTCCAAAATTATTCAATACTGTTCCCAATACAATAAAAAACATTAATATATTTCACCATTTCAAAATGTCATTGTGGCAATTTATATGCAGGCAACCACGACAAATGATTTCTGATTTTGTTGACAAAAAAATATTTGAAATAAAGTTTTTATCAAGGTAAAAAACTGTGTGAATGAACAAACTTTTCATTACTTTACAATAGAACCTTATATTATATATTAGTACATCAGGATTGTCCGTTTTACTTTATTTATTTATTATTATAATTTGTAACACACCGCTTACAACATTTATGTCATTTAAATGTCATACAAACCATTTTATACCACTCACACCCATCAACCATTGTATTAATACATAATTACATACAAATACATAATTACACATGTATATGCGTATGTGCGAATGGTTTGTAAATATTTAATTTTAGATTTAGACAAGTTTGATACTCATTGGAGTTTTTCATATTTCCGCAATTGCTTGTCAGTCAGTATGTTTATTATTTATAAGTTTTATTGCATTGTATTTTCTCTAAACAAGTGTGAAAAACACTTATAGAGTACCTACTCATTTATTCACCTTCATCTTCTCATTACATTGTTCTGTATTCTTCTTTTCTATGTGAATAAATATTATTATTATTATATTATTATTTTATAATTAACAGCTTTTCAAACTATCAATTAATATTTTTTGCAATGGCTACGTCGTAGAAAAAAATAACAATTTCTAAATTCAGCAACTTCATATAACAGTCTTAATTCTCACCCAAGGAAAAAGATAATGTTGCAAAATCGAATATTATATAGGCAACTGCAACTAATATTACGAAATCAATGAAACATTGTTCTCACTGTGTACAATCATTAGTGAGGCAATGTAATTTGAGTTGAACGATCTTAGAAACTTCCGTGTTAGGAATCACACGTTAAAAGGTAATACCTCGGTAGTCCTTAGCTCGCACAAGTTTCTCAACTTCTGAGAGTTGTCGTTCGTTAGGGGGGGATAGCTGATTAACGGAAAAACAGATTTTAAACAGACAGAATACACGCGAAGCACTCACAATGAAATCAAAATTAAAAACCGTTTGTTATGTTTTCACTCTCGATACTCTTCTCAAGAACTCAAACACCCATTACCAACATCGAACTCGACCAATCTCTTTGAACAATTCAAAAATAAAGTAAAACAGATGCGATACTCGACAAGATCGAACTAGTTCCCAACCACTTTCGGCCAACATTCCTGAGATACTTTTGGCAAAATTGCGTCTGTCTATATTCGGAATCTAAAAACGAACAAAAAAACTAAGATCCAAATATAGCAGGTATTTCTGTCTTTGGGGAGGTGAAGGAGCCGAATCAATAATTCAGAGATTGAAAGAATGCAGGTAGAGACACCAGCATTTGAAAACTAAGAGGGTACCCGAGAGACCATAGACGTCGATGAGGAGTTGGAAAAATTTATCAGAGGGATGGATTTGGAGCAAACTAGGATTTGTTCTAGATTGATGAAAAAATTCGAAGTTCACGAGAATATTGTATTTTTTTCTCATATCCTTACTCAAAAATGAAGTTACGAGATTGATCCCAGAAGTACCAGACTTGTCCTAGAGATGGCGGTAGTTGTTTGAAAAATATCACTGTATCAGGAAGTACACAATCTATAAAGCATATGTTTCAAGTTTGAAGATTCTGTGTTGTTTAGTATCTGTTTAACAGCCATCAATAGCGAACGTTTTCGGTGAATTCAAAAGGCCTCAGCCCAACTAATATAAAAGCTGAACTGTAGTAGACTCAATGGGCATTTCAAAAAGTACGGTACATCGTGCTTCATCTGAAAATTGGGATATGAGAAAGCTGTGTACAAGATAGGCGCCGCATTTTTTCACACAAACAGTGTCGTGAAGATATTTCAATTGTATATTTAGCGAAGTTTTACACCAACAAAGCAGAATTTTTGCGTCGTTTCATAACCATGGAACCACCACTTCACACCCGAGACAAAAGGACAATCAAAACAGTGGACTTAACAGGGAGAACCGGCTCCAAAGAAGGCAAAGACCGTTTCATCGGCAGGTCATGCAGGTCATGGCATCGGATTTTTGAGATGCGCGTGGGATGATTTTCGTTGACTATTATCTTGAAAAAGGTAAAATTTATTGCAACGTTAAAGTGGAGAAATCAAGCAAAAACGGCCGCATTTGGCTAAGAAAAAAAGTGTTATTTCATCAAGACACTGCACCAGCTCACAAATCCATAATCTCAACAACCAAAACCACTTCCAAAATCACCACCAAAAAACTTCATATACCCTATTCGCCAAATTTAGGACCATTGGATTATTTTCTGTTCCCAATCTTGAAAAATGGCTCAGTGGTCAAAGATTTTGAGGAGCGAGACAGTTCTTATTATAGAGACGGTATCGAACTTATTGAAGATCGCTGAAAAACTTTGTATAGAGCTGCAAGGATATTATGTTGAAAAATGAATACACTTTTTCCGAGTACCTAGTCCTAGGACTAACTTCGTTCACCAAAGTTCACCAAAAACTCACTTGGAACAACCATTTGGAAAAGGTTCTCCCTAAGACCAAAGCACAGCAAAGTACTTTAGAAAGAGACCATAGATGACCCATTGCCTCACTGAGGTGGATCGATTTGCCTTCAAAGGAATAAATGGGGCAACTTCTTTATGCCCCACTGCATGAGATACCGTTGAATGTGTTACATGTTATTACACATGCAGAAGTGCTTTCGAAAAGAAAGGACGTGAAATACTTCAAATAATGGATGAATATGTCATCTGAGGCTATTTTTGAGGTATAATCAGATATACTATGTACGTAGAAAATAGTTTCTGAAGTGACCTATGCAAAATTACGCAAGAAAATGCACATAAGTTTTGAGCAACGTGTCTCAATGAAATCAAAATGCTGTTAATAGCGAAAGTATGCACTTTCAGTGAAACTCAGGTTACTTTTTCCAAAGAAGTAAAATGTCTGCGTATGAATATTGACAAAAAATTCCAAAATCACATTGGCAACTTGGTCAAGTATGGGGTCACAAGAACCGAATATTATTATTTTTGACTCATTGAGATGGTGTTGCACTTGAAGAACCATCAGCACAGGTCAAGTTGCAAAAAAGGAACAACTAGCATGTTTGGGAAACACAGCATCAACTTCTATGTGCCCCAGAACTGCTTCAGAGGTAATGTTGATCCTTCCACCATGACATGTTTGTATAATGAAAAAAGCAGCACTTCAGGATTCACCAGACAACAAATAAAAAAGTAAATCTGTATGGATAAATGGACCACCGTATGAGAGTAGCTTTTTCTGCAAACAGCGTTGTCTCGGCCTACGAAAGTCTTTTTGTTGCCTTGCAGGGAAAGCTGCAAAGAAAAACTTGGCTCTGTATTGGACCTCTGCAGTTTGAGTCTTCTGTAGATCCCATAGATGACGTATTCGTAAAAATATCCATGCCAACTTTAAGGGCAATAAAGTCTAACAATGCCTTCGTCGTTCAGCTCTGCACTACGGATAAGACCTATGACAGGTTGAAAGAGGACTGTCAGTTAATAGACCACGAGAGCATTTTTGGTGCTCTGATTTAATTTATTTTACAGTGTCACAAAAAGTCTTTGCAATATTATGTGGACGATTTTTTTAGATATAGCAGATAACAGAAAAATCCAATTGAATATTACGAATTCAACTTTTATTACTATTCATACATGTGAAGAAATGCTAGACAAAATTACCGTTACTTTTGACTTTTGAAATTAAGTTTTTTTTTTTCAAATTTTTGTCCCCTAGATAATTATTCTTAGCCACTCCTCTGATAATCAAGGCACTATATTCATATTCCCTCCTTATCGTTTTCGACGGGTTTCATGATCAAATAATCGAGACCGTACAGGGGCATTAATTTAAATGAAACGGAAAGGGAGATAAGGGTGTGAAGAGTGTGGTGTCGGGGCTTAGAGGGCATGACCCTTAGTATCCCTTTGATAGACAGCGAGTGACCACAGAAAAGTCAACGAGCAAAAAAGACATAACATATAACCGGAAATAATTACTAAGGATTTTCTTTGCCCATTGACGTCAGGTAGAATAACTTGGCGAGTAGAAAAATTAATTAAAATTTTTCATCATGACATTATGTCAAGTAAGTGCTTTTTGATGCTGTGGAAATGTATTCAAAACATTGTATTTAAGTTGCTATTTGATATAAGCAACATAATGACTTATAGGTACGCACGAGACTTATTTTCAATTTCACAAATACTGCAACAAAAAATATCGATGTTAGTAGAGAGCTTGTTCGCATTACGACACATCAGATTGATTGGTGATTTCAATATAAAGTTAGTTTGTGCCCTTTTGCATAAAAAAGTATTGATGTGCCTAGAAGACATTCTTGGAACAAAGATATCAATTTCTGATAATAGTACAGAACAATCCAATTTGCCATTCAATAGCTTATATAGAAATAAAACAGATGCCTGATTTCTTCTTTTTTCCAAGGCTACAAAGTCAAATCTGCATAACAGATCAGGGTTATCACAGTTTCTTGGAGGATAAGTTCCGGTCATTCTAAAAGTAAGAAATAATAAAAACTTTTTTTGGACTCTATCACTTGCTGATATGTATTGATGGTATATGGGATTCCATATAATGAACCCATATTCTAGTTTTGGCCTCCCCAGACTGAAATACAGAGAGGTCAAGGTTAGCATATTATGAACATTTTTGCAGTTCCTTAATATAAAATAGCATGCGCGTATGCTGAATTTTTAATATGATTAATATGGTAGTTGAAAGTTAGTTGATGATCAGAATAGATTCCTAGATCCTCAATATTCTCAGCTCTTTCCAATATAATGGTGTCGATGTGGTAAGGAAATTCTAGTGTATTGAGTTTTCTACTGAATGTAACAATTTTAAATTTAGATATATTCAAACGTAGGCGATTCTTGAGACACCAATTTTCTAAAAGATCAATCTCCTTTTGCATAGTATTACAATCATCTAAACTTATAGTTTATACATATACATCTATAAACTAAAGTTTATAGATGTATACAGTTTCAAATCATCATCAAACATTAATTTATTGCAAGTTATTGAGTTGCACAGATCATTAATGAATAGTAAAAACAATAAAGGACCAATATTGGATCCTTGCGGGACTCCGCTGGTTGCTAAATACACATCTGAAGAAAAGCTAAATTACTGATGGTAGATCTAGAGTTCACAAAACCATGTTGGTGATCAGATATTATATGTCGAGAGGATTGATAGATACGACTATACAGAATTGC
>WOGO01009852.1:0-10029 GCA_015342085.1 Leptinotarsa defecta | reverse complement strand
GTATGTAAATGTTTATTGTAATGATTTCATACTGTTCAACAAGTGAAATAAATATTATTATTATCATTATTACTAATAGATGCCGTTTCTTTTATCATGTGGTAACACTGCTATATTTTGAACCGTAACAGATACGAAGACGATTAAATTGGATAAAAGGTAACTGTCATATGGAACAATACAATGGTCGAAGAAAATTTACGGGGACTCTCGCCCTTCTCGAGTTATGCGGGAAAAACGAAAAATGCTGTTTTCAGTGGTTTTTGTTGAATGGAATTGATATTTCGAAAAATATCAGAAAATGGGAGGGGAAAATGTTATTGTATTTGAATATATAAAACGTTTCGTGTCAACATGGCTACTATTTTTTGATACATCAACTTTTTTTTAATACGGATCTGTCTTTTCTATTACAGGTGTTGCTAAAGCGATAAATTCACAATCCAATGGTATATCACATTTGATAATTTCATAGCGTTTCATTTTGAAATATCTACCACCATCAGTGACACGAATTTTGAAATACGGTCCTGTCGTTACTTCTTTTGTAAATTGTTTCGATTTCTTTAAAACATAATTCAGACAATCCAATAAATTCGACAGGCAGGTACCCTTAACACAATGACAATTCATACTTTTTCGTTTTGTAAATTTTTGTATTGCCGTAATCCGTCTTACAAGGCTTATTTCCCCCTAATCAATTGAAATTCGTAATATTTTTAAAACGATCAATCCTAGAAGTGACAAAAATATCAGTTTTTGGTCAAAATTAGATTGTTGTATAATTTGGTATGATCAAATAGCATCTCAATTCAGTTACCATCTTAAACGCGTAGGCTTTGTTCGGTTTCTATGTCAGGAAAAATGAATGCGTTGTTGATATCTGTTGAGAACTGTCAGACGTTTATGAACATATCAAAGATGTATTCAAATGATGAAAGGACTGATATGCTATTAGGTTATGCAAAATCATATAAAAATCCTCTTTCGGCAAAGAATTTGTATGTTAAGCTATACCCGAATCGTCGTATTTCGAACATCCAAATGTTTGGACGATTAGAAAGAAATTTGAAGTACATCTGACAGAAAGAAAACAAGAAAATGTGTGGTAACTTTGAGTGTGGTGAATCAAATGAATATTACGAGTAAGCAAATATTACCACATTTACACAATGAGAACATACTTTTTTTTTAATTTAGGATTGGCCAGTTACAAAAAATATGCTAATCAAGACTGTTCTTTACAAGACATCTACCACGAAATATGGATTTCTGTAAAATCTACCAGAACTATTTTGAAAAAGAACAGACGTAAATGCTATAGGATACGCAAAGTTCATCACCTCAATGAAAGGGATTAAGGATGGAGAGGATGTAACAAAATAATATGGAGGGACGAATCAAAATTCACCAACATTGGTTGGTTTGAGGGAAATATCCATTATAAGTGGAATAATACAAATGAACATTTACATAGGGAAACCAATTTCCAAGAAAGGTTCGCAATAAATTTTTGGTTGGGAATTGTGGTAACAAATATCCTTGGCCCTTTCTTTTACGATGATCATTTGAATAGTGAAATGTATCTTCATTTTCTATCCAATCAATTCAATAGCTACTTAGATGAATTGCCACTGAATATCCACCATGAAATACAATATTTTCAACACGCAGTCCTCTCCATAATGCGGCAATAGTAGAGAAACATTCAGATGCAATATTCCCAAGAAAATGGATTGGAAGCAATGGACCATTCAACTGGCCAGCTCGATTCCCAATTCTTACTCCTTTAGACTTTTTGTCCGAGGATACAAAATTGATAGAGGTTTGTCAACACATAGTACAGATATCGACCATCTCAAACAAAAATTAAATGATGTATGTATTAGCAGTACACCTTTATGCTGGAAAGTTACCACCGAAATTGTCTAGACTGACAACTTATATGCATTCAATGAAGAGGTTATCAATTCGAGCATTTGATGTAAATTGCCATGTAGCTTCGATTTTCCGTATTGGTTTCATTTTTCCCAACAGTTCATGGTAAAATAAATTGCTTTTCTATTCGATTGTTGTCACTGATGATGGTGGTTATTTCAAATGAAACGCTATAAAAATATCAATATCTGCAATAAAAAAGACAGGTGCGTTAAAAAAAATGTTGATGGTGGCCATGTTGACACGAAACGTTTTATCGAATGTTTATCATAACATCGTCATAGTACACTTCGAATACAATAACATTTTCATTTTCCATTTTTTGATATTCTTCGAAATAACAATTCCATTCGAAGAAAACGAAAAACCGCATTTTTGGTTTTCCCCGTGTAACTCGAGAAGAGAGTTCTTTTAGAACTCCAGTTCGTTCCTGTACACCTTCATTAATTTCAACCATTCAGATAAGGTTTGACAATCGTCAAGACGATGGTCGAATAATCGTATGCTGTAAATTCACAATACACATTCCTCAGTGTTGTAAAAAAATCCACTGCTACAAATGCTGATACTTTTAACAACTGAACAATATATGTAAAGGCTTGCCATACCCATATGCACAAAGAGATTTATCTGGTTTAGATTTTTTTAAGAATACCTTCATTATCACATAATGAAATGAGAAATTTCGATTTGAATACCCGGCAAAGCAGAGCAAGCCACTCTCGAGTTTATCTGTGTGTATCGCCTCGCATTTGATAGAGACATTCTTGTAATTGAAAATAGAAATATGGTCAATGGTGTATGAAATAAAGAAAGGGAACACCTCGACTGCCAGCGGTCGTAACATTGTGCATAATTCTGCATGTCAGTTTCGTGTTGTCTCCAGAAATGATACCAGATGTTTCATGTCTTTCAAGGTCTGTTGATTTTTTTTTTGGTTAGTTATACACCGCAACACCGCAAAGTTATAAATCAAAATCACAAAAGGTTGGATCAATGGAAAAAATATTCTTACCAATCAGTTGAACAGAGAAATGCTTAAGGCTTTTTCGTATATGAAAAACTTTTTTACAACTCCACCACAGCTCTCCAGGTCTCGAATGCCATTAAAAAGTATAATTTATTTTTGATTATAAAATGAAGAGTGTGATTGATTTCTGAATCATTATCCTTATTAAAATATTCAGTGTTTGAATTTGTTGACTATTACCTTATAACTTTTATATCACTACATAGTATAGTATACAGACTTTAAATAGTATAAAAAAAAGTCGCTTCCTGCTGTCTGTCCCTATATATGCTTAGATATCCAAAACTACGCAAAGGATTTCATAACATGCATAATATGATAGAGAAACAATAACGATTCTAGAGGTTTCCAATGTGATGTAAGTGAATAATTTTTTCCGCTTACATTGCAAACGCTAGCAAACCCTACAATATAGATAAAAAAATATAATAGAGTATTATACACCCTCGAAAGATCTACAAAATAGTCCCTGATGATATATGTCTATCTCTTAGCGATAACCCACAACAACCAACAACTTCGCCTTTTGTCTTCTCATAATAAATGAACTGTACATGATTAATTTGATTTGAATGTATTAGAAGATAATAAAGATGATATTATTATTATTATCCTCGGAAAATTGTGGATTATTCACGAAGCGAGTGTAAGCAATATATCATTAATCTAATGAAGTACATTAAATACATAGTTCATTCAATATAGATCAATATGGCCCTGTACAGCATGTTATTTGAATGAGTATTTTCGAATATATCTGAGATTGAAAATGCAATGACAAAACGGTGGCGGCGGTATCAGAAGAGAGGCCGGCGGCGCGTGCCTATAAATGGCGCGTCGAAGGCCGCACTTAGCCCTGCATCACTTCATGATTTGCAGCGATCGCACGCATTTTTATGTATATTTAATATCGGCATTGCACCCATACGAAGCCGGGGTGGATAGTTAGTAATGAATGAAAGCTCATTTCAGCTTTCTTCTTCTTCATAACAACTTTCAAATGAACATTGAATTAAACGAAAATCACTTAATTCTCTTCAGTTTGTACTCGAAGTATTCGTTATGAAATCGAAACAAATATCATTCATTGAAATGCTAGATGATATAATATATAAATTTCACTTAGAAGTTTCAAAAAAAGGTACTCATCTTATCACCTCATCATGATATAAAGGGTGTTTTTTATAAAGACAGAATTTTAAGTTGGCAACACTTTTTTAACTGACGGCCATTTTGTCGTCTTCAAGTGATTCATGCCTAGTTTAGTTTGGCATTTCAACATGAATAGACTGACGCCTGAACAATGCTTTCAAATTGTGCAAATTTATTTTGAAAATCATTGTTCTGTTCGAAATACGTATGGCGTACTTTACGGTCAACATAATCCCCCATCAGAGCAATTAATTCAATAGACTATGGAACGTTTTAATCTAAATGATAATACGCACCCTTAGAGACGTCGCGGAGTACAGTTCTTTCAGAAGAAGTCATTGCTGCTGTAGGGCGTAACGTAAAGGAAGACCCGAATCAGTCTATCCGTCATCGTGTACAGAAATTGAATATGTGTCCATTCACCTTATGGAAGATTTTACGATAAGATCTTGGTTTGCATGCTTACAAAATCCACTCGTGCCAGAATAGAAGCTACACGATCAGATAGCAAGGCGTAGATTGGGTGAGTGAGCCCAAAACAAGATTGCTGTTGATCCCGATTTTCATAAGCGAATTTTGTTCAGCCATGAAGCTCACTTTTAATTGAATGGATACATCAATAAACAAAACTGCCGCATTTGGAGTTATGATAATCCTCAAGTGAATGTTGAGACACCTTTCATTCAGAAAAACTGACTGATATGCTTTATGGGCTGGTGGAGTGATTGGTTCGTATTTCTTTAAGAAAAATGCTGTTCAGAACGTTACAATCAATGGTGACCGCTATAGAGCCATGATTACTGGCTTTTTCGTTCATCAATTGAACAACCATGATGTGCAGGAGCTGTGTTATCAACAAGATGGCGCAAAATGTCACACAACCCGAGGCACAATTGATTTATTGAAGCAAACGTTTGGTAACCACATAGTTTCACTTTTCGGATCCTCCAAGATCGTGCGCTTTACCGTCTAGACTATTTTCTATGGGGATATGCGAAGTCGCTAGGCTGTAATAGCTGCCTACCGGTGCCGGTGGCTGTAAGATTGAAATCAATATGGAAATGATCAGAATAGGACTCATCTATCTCACTATTGATTTTCATAGAATTACTTTCCAGTAGCTTGTTGACGGCATTAACCTTTCTCGATTTCATATCATTTCTAGAAACATGTCGATTCGTTTTTCGATGGCATTCCAGGATAGCTTCCCGAATTTCTGATACCGCAGTTGTTGGTTGATTGGTCAAACTACTACACTGACATAAAAACTTGGCGAGTTGACTTGGGTGTCACACCAATGGGTGGTTTCACTTATGTCTCGCTTGTGTTCATGCAGTTATTTTCATCAAGTACTTTTCTTGATTATTCACATTCTATCTTCCATTGAGGACTGCCTGCCTGGTACTGGCGATGACCAAATATTGCTTGCTTATCATGGAACTGCTTTGACCGGATATCATATATTGTGAGGCAAGTCAAAAGTATCGTCCCACGAAGAGCTGTCTCTTTTCATCCTGCTTTGTCCCTTTCCGTCTCTTTTTGCAGCTTGTCGTCACTTTCAGTTTTGCCTCTTATTTTCTCTCCTTCTACCCTCGCAACTCATTTTTCCCTTTCCCCTTACCTCCACCTCTCCTCTTTCCCTATCCTTTATATATTTTTTCTTCTTATTTTCCTTTTCTCCTATGCTCTCCTTTCCTCCTTTTCTCATCTCTCCAGTCTTGTTTTCCTCATTCATGCCTTCTCACCCAATCCCATCTCATTATCTTATAATTTTATCATAAATAGAGTTTGTATATTATTGATATTTCACTCGAAACTTAACTTGATTAGTACTCTTATATCCATATATTTTTGGATTTTATATTCGCTATTCATTTTTTCATAACTTTCTCAACTAACTCATTTGAATATTTCAATTCTGGTATTTTCAGTATTTTTGATATTTTCAATATTCCAGTCAATTTTTTTATAAATTGAGACAATGAAAGTCCTAAACTATAAAAGTGTGCAATTCGTGGCACAAACCATCACCTCCCTCCTTAGGAGGAAGAAACAAAAGCTGCTTTTTTTTTCCAGGTCCAGTTTCAACACAAACTCTAAAATATTTGACATTTGGCACTATCCGGAAAAAACAATGACACAAAAAAATATGATTGTTGCTCCAATTGTACAGTGATTTTTTGAACTAGTAAAGTGGAAACAGTTTATTTCATCAGTTCGGACTTCCATTGTCTAATATAATATAAATTGATGTGAAATCGCTGAAAAAAAAATGAAAAAAAATGAAAGAGATTAACCGAAAATAACAATTTCATCAAAAAAAAATTGAAATATTAATAAAAGCTGAAAATTGAAAATATTATTAACAAAAAATTAAAAATAAAAATTAAAAGATTCGAAACCAAGTTACGTCACGACGTTTGGATTGTTAGTATCCACAATCGTCTTCAGGTGATAACTGGACTCATTCGGTGGAAGTCATCTTGAATTTAGACAGGTTGGAGCCTGGCTCCCTTACTCTTTAAACTGATTTTTGCCAGAAGGACAAACGGGTCATGACTGATGTGGGTGTTAATGGTATGGCGGCATGAGTGTCCTCAGACATCAGTACCGCCCTTCACGGTGTACCCTTGCCTGGCTGGGGTGAATTGGATGAAAACGTTGTTCATCTTTCAACGGAAGATATAGGGGCCTCATTCGATAGAGTGTCGGGGCCTTCTATATCGGGAGGGGTCGTCTACAGTATAATCCATAGCTTCCCTGACTAATTGGACTCATTCCTCCGAGATCTGACTTTTATAGGTCATTCGAATGCTTTCACCTATTCCCTCTCTCTCTCTTTGCTTCATTAGTTTTAGCGGGAGGTGACCGTTTGGCGGGAGTTGGACTTTTTTCGCTTGATAGAGGTTTCTATATGTTACATACACAAGTGTAGATTTTTTTCCTATGCATGATTCATGGCCATGAAAATCATGTGGTATTTCTATTGCTATGTACTCATACATTATTCTCTCCCTAAGACATATATAAGAAGAAGATTTCTCATAACAAACAGTCGTTCAGTTACTTCTAAACGTCTTTCAATTACACGCCTAATGAGCAAATCGCTTTTACGCATGAAATATTTTCTGTACCACAGGTTCTCTTTATTCCAATGGCCAATAAACTGTTACAGTTGTATATTTCTCTGTTACATAATAAGAAATCGACAGTTAGCCAAGATAGCCTTATTTGCGCGTATTTTGCCGGTTCTTGCAATTAGCAAACGCCGGCCAAGTCGTCAATTTGCCGCTCCAATATCTTGAGTTATTCTTTCGGTATGAACAGACAAACGATATCTGCTGTTTTATGGCACGAACCAGACTTATCCTATGACTAAAATACGCTCCACAAATTAAGATAAATGGGGGTATTCACGGACAGAACGTTGTAAGTTAGTTTAACCTGACAAGAGAAGTTTAGTTCGTGATGGTTGTTGAAAAGAAAAGCCACTCCTCCTGACTCACTCCACTCCAGGAAACCATGAATAATTTAACAAGTTCATAGATTTCATCGTGCATATTTTCAATGGATGTTGCTCGAATGGCGCAACGGATTACCAGAGATTACATGTTGCCATGTTTTATTAAATCGACAATTTGCACACACTTGGGTATATGCTATCAATTCCAAATAAAATCATTGATTCGTTGTTAACAGTATTGGTATTGTTGATGAGCTAATACTAGAGAAATGAAGAATATGTTGTATACTGATTCTAAAAACCAATTTTGTATATGCTTTACTTTTTGAATAAATGAGTGTTTTTCTCACTGTATGTTCAAATTCTCAGCTTGGTTATAAAGTTTCTAGTATTTTCAAGTAGCACTTTTGAATGTTATTTTGGTACTTTGGTACTTCTCACACACCTTATCACAATTTGCCGGTAAGTCATCATCAAATTTGAACAATTGAGAGGAATGCATTTTTATTCAGTCAACCTGAATCAGATCAACACATAACCCATAATGAGAGTCAGCTTTTCACACCAGTTCTCTATAGATTTTCACACTCTTTCTTGTTGAACCTAACTCAACTAACATGCTTGCAAGCAAGTTGAAACTGCACTGAATCGTGATTGATTTGCAAAAATATTTACAAATCTAAACCTTTCATATGTAAAACTGTTACTTGCAAAAAAAACAGTGTTTGCCAGAAACAAGTTCCCTCAAGAAAAAAGATGGAGTATTTCATATGAGTGATTTAGAAGTGAATAAGCTGACATTCTTTTTTCTTGTTATGCTCGATAAATTAACGACAGTTTACTATCTTATTAGTCAGTGGACTATGCTTGAAGACCGGCAGTAAACAAATCTAAAGAAATGAATTATGAATGTTCAAACCGGTCTCGGATATATCTACACAATAGGAATGAACTGACGCCTATCAGAAAACAACTACACCACTGGCTAATACCACGACATCTGACCTTCTTTGGTCGAAAGTCGGTCTCTAGGTGCTTTAACGTTCTGGTCTGTCATGACTTTCTTAACTGAATTATTGCATGGGGTTCCCAAAAACTAACCGGAGACGGTCTGATTAAGACATTTTTATACTTACCGGAGCCGCAGCGACTCCCGGTTTTTGGTTCTGTTTCGTTGGCCACCTGTGTTTGTCCCTCTCTCGGAATCTGGGGTCATCTCTATTCAGTGCGGTATGTAGGTTGCTTAGCGCTCGATAGTCATGCGCTCAAATTCTGTCAAACGTATGTTTGTATGTCTGTATGTCGCTGCGCACTGACCCCAGGCAGGGCATGCCTACAGGATTATCGGTTGTATTACGATCTTTATCATCAGCAGCTTCACTTTCAGTCTTATGTTGCTTCTTGGACCTATTGTTATTGGTAATAGGTTTTGTCGGGCAGATCTCGTCATTCCTATTCTTTGCCGTACGTGAGACCTGAACGTTAATCTTTTGTCCAGGTTGACCACCAAGTATCTAGTTTCGTTGGTCCACGGAATCTCTTGTTCGTTGAAGATGACGTTTCCTTCCGGGTGTACCTTCTTTCGGGTGAAGAGTATTGCCTGACTCTTGTCAGGGCTTATACTGATCTTCCACAGGTTGGCCCATTCCTCTAATCTATCTGCCTGTTGCTGCAAGTATCTGATGACGGGTGCTTGGTTTGTTGATTTCCCCAGCAGAAATGTGTCGTCCGCGTAGAGCGCCAACTTGTTAAAGTTGTTCTCTGGCTTGGGCACGTCTGCTATGTATACCGAGAAGAGGTGTGGCGAAAGGACTGCAACTTGTGGGACCCCTGTTTCCAGTAACCGCATCAATTGAAACGAGGTACTAACCAACCGTATATCCAAAATTTGTCCGATTCCTCTGAATAAGAAAGAAACACTTTCTTATTAGTCAGTGGGCTATGCTTGAAGACCGGCAGTGAGCAAATCTAAAGAAATAAACTTAAAATATTATGAATACATATAGATCATTTTCAACATTAGCTAACCTACAGCTTAACAGCGTGAAGATCATATGCATGATCTTCACATCTCTATGAAAAGTTCATTTCAAATTGGATTGCTTCATTCCTTTCTTTGAAAGTTTTCCATAATTTTTTATATGAAGATGAAGAAGTGACAGCCAAAAGAAAAATATTAAATTGCTTGTGTGAAATGTTTGCTCCTTTGGCGCAATAAAATTTCAACCTCAATGGAAAACACAAGTACAATGTTTATAGATATGTTATGTGGTTCACACTGAATTTCTATTTTTAAAAACAAACTTTATTGAATATAATATTTACAATAAAGTATTAAATGTTACAAAAATGATTCAAGAAATCGACGAACTTGGATAGTCGCGAAGTGATTCAAGAATGAGGCGTCCTCTTGTTTTCCCATATTTATAGGATCAGGAACTGCTGA
>WOGO01009850.1:0-10030 GCA_015342085.1 Leptinotarsa defecta | reverse complement strand
ACCACATATACAAAAAAAAACAAAATCAAAATTTGGCAATTATAGTGGCTATGAAGAGTTTTCTGTAAAGGATAATCACTTTGTTTGTTCAAAAATTTAGGCGAATTTTCATTTCAGTGCCCATGCTTTTCGAGTTTGAAAGCCGTAGGTTTTTGGAATTTCTTCCTGACGTTTCGCTGGCGCGAAACGTTTGTCCCTAGGGTCACGGATAGAATTGGAAAACTATCGGGCAAACATGACATCGAAACAGTCTTCAAACCCACGAGGAAGATACAACAAAGCCTCAGGTCGGCTAAAGACAAAAGAGACCCATTATCAGCACCAGGGGGTCTATCGCATTCCGTGCACTTGTGGAAAGGTATATATCGGAATCATCAAACGATCCATGAGAACAAAATTTCTGAAAAAATTTCATGTCATGAGGCAACCGATATCCTAAGTAACTTCTGTAATAGTGGTTCGACGATTCTCCATAACAATTTTTCTCACTTATCAACATTTTCATTGGTTGTTGCTGTGCTGGAGCGTCCAGGGCGAGCGTCCGCATTTACATCTTCTCGACCTTCTGTGAAAAGCTTGTACCACTTGCAAACATTTTTGTGACTCAGAGTACGATCACCGTATACCACTGTCAATATTCCAAGTGTTTACTAGTTCACTAGTTCGGACTTCCATTGTGTATTATATAAAATGATTTGAAATAATAGATAATGGAAGTCCGAACTAGTGAAATTCATCATGAAACATTGTCAATCACCTTCAAACAGAAAATTTTTTGATCCATTTTTTTTCAATAGCAAAAAATCGCCGAATATGCAAAACACTTTCAACTTTTATGATTCTGACCAACAAACTGAACATGATAAATAACTGAAACTATGTTCCAGACGATTGTACCAACATAGGAAAATTTAAAAAATCGCTAAACGAGTATACGTAGCCAGCAAAATTTCAACATTCACCTCATTTCTTCAACAATTCACTATGCCAGTAGAAAATTTTCTAAGTATTCAAGAAAAGCTTTGCTCAAACCATTTCAAAAAATGAACAAAAACTGTCTCTGGTTTGTTTGATTTCAATTGATTGTTCCGCTATTATTAGTTACTGTTTAAATCTAAATAAAAGCATTCGTTAAAAAAATGTCTATCCTCTTTCTTAGACAGGATCCTAATTTTTTGGGCGTGATTTTTGATGATGATATTTGTAACACTTGTAAAGAATTTGTTGATAAATTTTTTTGGCAATATAGATATGAATAATCTTCCATTTCTGAAATGTTGAAACAGTTCTTTAGACCGGCTCTGTTTAGCATTTATTTTATTCAACCACCCTCTATATAATTTTTCCTAGTTTTCGAATTCCTGCCAGAATGATTACTTACCTGGTGGTCCTCTGGATCCCACAGGCCCCACCGCTGCTTGAAGATACTGAAAAGGTTCGAAGGTTGGTCCTTTGTCACCACTTCCTTGGGTTTGGGCCAGCTGTTGGTAATAAGCGCTGAGGTCAGGGGCGGGGCCAGGCGGGCCGGGTGGACCTGGTACGCCGGGAACTCCTGGAGTACCAGATACTCCTGGATCTCCTGGTCGTCCTGGATCACCAGGATAACCATGTTCACCTCTTGGACCTTTAAAGGTATAAGTGTCGTTGAGAAATCAAAAGTTTTGAATGAAAAAATGGCTATGATTGTTAGTATAGATTTCATTTTCAAGAGAAATGATTGAAAATTGAGTTTGAGTGAGAAACTGGCAACATAAACCTTACATAAAACTCCACGGGATAAATTAACTGGTTATGAATTCAGTAGTCAGACGTTTCGATCCAAATAACACTCTATTGTGAGATTTCCACTGGACTAGAAATTTTACTAATTATGGTTAAACCTGGTTTGAAGAAACTGGCAACATAAACGTTGCCAGAATATCAATTCACAAAACTCAGTAGGACAAATGAACTGGTTATCAATTTGTAATCAGACGTTTCGACCCAAATTACACTCTATTATGAGATTTCCACTAGACTAGAAATTTCACTTCACTAGATTCGATTTCGATGGTCAATCCCTAATTTTTAACATGAACCAAACCAGTTTCACTATCAAAGCATTTGTCGTGCATATAATAGTTGTTTATACACCAAAGCAGGAAAATTGATGCCTTTGGGGTATGACTCTTGAAAATTGTATCCAAAGAGGTAAAGCAAAATATTAAGAAAATCTGAGATTGAGAAAGAATGTGTTTAAATTTTTAAATTTAAGGCACTACTCAAAATAAGTTAACGCACGAGTTTTAGTAATGACTTTATTTTTTCGTCTGCATTAACACGAGGCATTAAAATATATTTTTTCAATTTTATCGTTCAAACGACTATTATGAAATTTCAAATTCATATCACCATGGAAATGGAATTGCATCATACACAAGACAAGTTAATGTATCTGCCATTCTCCTGTTTATCCAATTTTAGCTCCAATTCTCTTTTTGATATATATTGGCAGCAGTGGCGGATCTGGGGAGGAGGGCACAGAGACACGTGCCCCTCCCCCCCAAAAGTTTGAAAGTACATTAGATATAATTTGGTGAAATGCATTTTATGATTACATTACAATAGATTAATTACATTACAGAATATTACTTAAATTCATGATTTGACTTACTCTGCCCAACGTCATTCTTTTGAGATAGATAAATTCATTAAATATGTAGAATTCAGTTAGTGAAAACACGCCCGAACAAGTCATTGTTTTCTGTTCTGTTTATTGCGGAAAAGTGAAAAGTGTTGAAGTCGAATTCGAAGTTGAATTTTGTGGTTTGAGTGACAGTGGAGAAAAGAAAATGCAAGCAGACCAGCAGACCCATAATTCTATTTCAAAAAACCAAAGGTGAGCTTGACAACATATCTTTGGAGTGTTTATTAGTTTTATCACAATGTACGAAAATTGTTTTATTCCCCCCTAAACAAGTTCTATTTCATCATCTGGTTGGACGATGATTTCTGGTGTTCCTTCGCGAGGTTGGCAGTACACGAATATCAAAATTTTTGAAAATCTCATTCGAAATATGACCAGTCGACCTCTCAATTGATGAGTATATTGGAGAAAGACATAAAATATTTTCAATACAATTTTTAGTTTACGAATATTTTGAGATAATGTGTAGGTAATGAAGGTAAATTTCGAAAAACCGTAGAATAACCCTTCTTCAGAACTATACATAATTACTAGAAATGTGATCCTTAATCGTGTTATAGATATACAATATGGAAGATTAAATTTATATATGAATTAAAGAAAAAAATTATAATTCATTTTGCAAAAAAAAAGTTGAAACACAATCACAATATCAATATTCAATAAATTATTTTTTCGGTTTAGCAATAACTTATAATGTGTCAAAATGTTGAATGTTTTAGTCGTCCTTATACCAAAGTACTGTTTATTCTAGTAATTGTTTGCTTTAGTAATATACAAGACTCGTTTCAGTATTTTGTGAATTTTTACTTCATTTGATTCAAAATCTTAGATAGTCAACTCCCATCTTTCTTGGAACAAAATCCTGGGAAAGACCTTAAACAGTGTTTTATATGGCATTCCAATACTCCGGTGTGTGAATTCTCAAAATAGTACATTACCCAATTTATATTTCAACACCCGTGTTAGGATTCACACGTTAAAAGATAAGACCTCGTTAGTCCTCAGCTCGCACAAGTGTCGACTTCTGAGGGTTGTCATTCGTAGGTGTGCGATAGTTGGTTAGCGGAAAAACACATTTAAAACATATTTCATTTAAACTCACCTGGAAGAGGTATTACGTCAACATGTGGTTCTCTCGTAGGTCTCAGCGCTCCTAGACAGACCTCATCCGTCTTACACTCTATGTTTCCATTAAGACAAGTACATTCCGTGCATTTTTCTACGGTCCATTTTTCATTATCCTGGTAAAACCTTCCATCCTGGCTGCAAGAGAAAGGTACCACGTTACTTTCCGGAGAGGGTCTAGGTGGGATGACACGAACATCCACAGTACCAGTTGGTGCTGCTGTAGGTCTTTCATCTTCCGGTTGTACGAAGATTTCTGTTGTTTCTTCGCGAGGTCTCTCGTCAAGAGGCTGAGGTGTAGTTATGGGTTTTGATGTTGGTGATGCTTTGAATAGAATCATGTAAATTAAGAATAGAAATATTGGGCTATGACATAGCGATGTTATTTTGAAATATTTATGAACGAAACCCTACGCTGATCCACAAACACAACTGATACCAAAATATCATTTAATCACATTCCAGGCATAATCTGTGAAAGGCACAACCTAAACTCATTTTCGCACAAAGCGTCAAACTACCTTGATATTGAGATGAGGTCTTTACAGAAACTCACATTACATGGCAGAATCCGAAAGACAAACTTCAATACAAAAAGTTGACTCAAGAAACGTGAACGAGCTGTTAAAATCAAGATCTACCTTTCCCGTAACATGGTTGAATCTTGGCGAAGGTTCTAATGAAAGGAATAATGATAGCTCTCTTTCATCTCTATCCAAAGATACAGTTTGATAGCGTCTGCTACTGCACAATATACGCTTCACTAACCTCTTGAGAATCCCACAATACAGAATGTCACTCAAAAAGTCTCCTCATTATAATGTTATCATATTGTATAACAAGATGAAGTCTTCCGAAATAAATTGAAAATCTTGCAATTAGATAGATGTTACGGCAGGCACAATGATTTTTTATTGAGAATTTTTAACCATTTTTTAATGTAATGATAACATCTGACCATGGTTTTTATAAATTTAAATTCGATTATACTTTGTGGCACATATATCTACTTTATTTCAATTATTTATTAATTCTGTATTCGAAACTGTCTTCAATAGGATTGATATGCGAATTTGATTCCCATGAGAGACATTATAGGTGAATGATGGTTAAAAGCATTTGCATTCTCAGTAGACTTACATCTACTTCCTCCTTCACTCTCTCTTTCTGAGTAGTAATCTGTATAATCAGGATCGACTTCTCCATAGTCGTAATTGTCATTTGGTTGCTGATTTTGAACTACAGCGGCTTCTGGGTCATCAGATTGTGGTTTGGCGCCAACTTTCTTTGATTTTCTTCTCGATCTAGCTTCTGACGTAGTTCCCAGAAAGGTGAGCGCTACTAGCGCCACCCAAATATAACGGTCGTATTTCATTCTGCAACAAGATCAACACGTTATAAACAAAATTTTTCAATACGAATACACAAGATCAAATGATTAATTAATTTATTTATTCATTCATTTACAACACTCGGAGAAAACAATATAAAACTAGTCAATGTTTGAAAATACAACACAATAAAAATAGGTCTTCCTTATACCTCCATTTAAAATTTGCTCATTAGCAAATTAGCCATGAATCTAGAATTGGTTAGGATTTACAGAATAAGCTTTGGGGATGAAGCCGCCAAAAAGTAAATATATGAGGACAACCGACATTTAGATGCCTGTAGGAATCGAAACATCTTAAATGACAACAGAGGAAAGACACATTTGTTGACAAAAAAATGCAAAAACAGATAGATTTTTATTTCAAGATGGATATTTTCTATCACAACCTTAGTTATCATACCTTCTCTCCTGGTCCTTGGCAATCATCATCTACAGAATTTGTATAAGAAAAAATCATTGAAAAGTTACATTATGAAGAATTCATCCTTGTGACTGTTCACTACGTAACTTTCTATTTTGGCAATGAAAATAATATCATATTCATATTAAAATACAAATAAAAAATGTGTGAACAGTTACGTTGTGAACAGTCACACGAATGATTTTCTTATGAAATTATTTTACGTACGTTCAGTACTTTGCCTCTTCAAATTCTAAAGGCGATGAAAAAAGAGTACCTCAGCGTTCACGTTATATCATAGTACCAGATCTAATAATATCTTAGCATCCCAAAATCAAATAAATGATGAGATGAGTTATAGAGACCCTATCGAACAAACACAATTTGAAGCTGAATCCTGGCAAATGCCATGTCATGTTCTTCGACAACATGGACCAAAGACAATATGATAAAGATCATGAGAAACTCAAGATAGGTGATCAAATACTCAAATCGGTTGACTCTGCAAAAAACTTAGGCCTCACTTTCGATGAAGATTGAAATTTAACGCACATGTAAAACAGCTTATGATTAAATCCCATGCCACTCTCTAACTTCTTTTTCCACATAGACAAAGCTTGTCCCCTAGAACAAAAAATATACTTTCCCAATAGCTTATCCTTTCTATTATTAATTATCGGGACCCAGTCTATGGTCCCTTCTTGGAATCGGCTAATCAATATAAAATACAACGAGTGCAAAATTCTTGGGTTCGCTTCATCTTAGGAATACGTAAATTTGAACATATTTCCCAATCGTGCCAACCTTCGTTGGTTATCAGGGTTATCCGTTATCATGGAATATAACTACTGCAACATCACTTATTCAGTACTGAAATCTAAAATACCTGCTTATCTATTCAATAAATTGACACAGAGAGTAGGACTCCATTTTTTCAATCTTCGAACCAACCAAAACCTACACATCCCTCGTCATTCGTCAGCCATGTTCGAAAAATCATTTTCCTTCCTAGCTGTATTTTTTCACAACACGATCATTAAAGATCTCATGCAATTCTCGAAATCCACATTACAGAAGAAACTAAAGGCAAAATACAATAGATAATCAGAAGAAATAAATTCTTATTATGAACTATGTTGCTTGTTATATACCTCTAAATAATTTGTTTCATCACAAAATCTATTTCTTTCTCTTATAATGCATATTAAGTTAAGTGTAAGAGTAGTTATAGCTAAACTTCGCCTATTATATTAGCTTAAATACTGAATAAAGTTGATCATTATTATTATTATTATCATGACGGTTGAGGTTATAATAAACAGCTCACAAAATTATACTAAGTATAGCTCATTCGATTTTACTAAAAGCAAAAAATTCCAGAATCATCATTGAAATGATTCATTGATATTTTTGTGGAAAGCTATTGAAAATATGAAACGAACTGTTTTATTAGTTGACGGCTTCTGCGAGAAAAAGTACCCCCAAAACAATTCTTTTCTAGTCAAGATTGTTCAAATTCAATATTCTTCTGACATCGATAAAAGGTAAAAAAATATGAGAATCTCAAATTGGCAATAGAAAACTATTTTTCGAGAAAAATTTAGTTGGTGGAGTGATCCAGTTAATTTCGTTAACTGAAAAAAAAAGATCCGCTCTGATGATTATAGATTACAAATTCTAGAGGCATAAAATGACAAAAATCATCTTTAAAAGACTTTCAGCAATCGAAAACATCTGGTTATTTCACAGTTCACCCATATTTTCATGTAAATATATGAAAATTGAAATATTTCGGGAGGTCAAACCTGCTGTGAAATGAACTACCACATTTGGCAATAAAATTATGCGTCAGATAAAAATTGAAATATCTTGGGAACTGTTGTTATGATAAAATGAGTTTTTAAAATCGTTTATCCTGAAATTATTTCTAATAATGATATTAATAATAATAATGTGCTTAGGGTATATGATTTTCAGACCCAATGATCATTTACCCCACGGTGTGGGAAGAGTAATCATTGGTTAATAATGCTGGCGTACCTTCCCGAATGTGTCGGAGCTTCGGGGGCAGGACTCGACTAGCTTACTCTTCGGTGGATAATAATAATAATGATAAACGTCTTCATTATTTCGGATGTTTCAAAAAAACATACAATTGAACCACATAAAATTTTGAAAAAGTGAAGGACGAAGTTCAGTTCGGTTTCTGAATAAATCCATCTACCGAGCTGTTCTTCCACTTAACCCCTGAAAGTATTTCTGAACTAATACATTGTAATTAGAAAAAAAGAAAAAAGTCACGAGTTGAACAAAAATATTAAATGTTAGATCCTTAAAGAAGATAAAAACAGGAAAAAATCTTCTAATTGAGAAGCCTGGAATGAGTTAGTGATAAGTGTTAATGTAAATGTTAAATTTGAAATTTTTGACCTTAGCTGATTTGATATCAGTTGAAAAATCATTGTATAAGCTTCATATCCGATAAGTAAACCACCTTCGAAAATATTCAGGTTTAAATAAGGGTGGTGTCAAAGTTCTTCTAAACCTAACTCGTTTTATTGTATATCAACAGCTCATTGGAAAAAATCCAATATATTCCTTTGCTGACGACAGCACACTTGTCTCGTCATTTCATTTGAATTCTAGGACATCCACTGGAGATGAACATCTTCACTGGCATCAGGAGATTGCATACCTTAATGAAGATCTGGAGGTGATTTTGAATTGTGGTGAAAATAATCAGGTTCAATTCAATCCCATAAAAACCCAGCCATCGGTTTTCTTCAAAAAAATATTGTCTCCAAAACGGATATAACAATGTCAGTACAGACAGTGTCTGCTTTGTGCTTCGATAAGTTTGTTGGGGGTTAAAATGGATACCAATATGTATTGGCACATTCATGTCGCTGAAATTGCAAAATATAGAAAATGTTTGCAGTCTGAATTAACCTTCTATTCTCCACATTCAGCTAACCGACATCCTTCAAATTATGGACTTTTCAATCATATGAGTTCGCATAATTAAAATGAGATAGAGTAAGAGACTCGCATAAAATTATTTTCAGTTTCCTTGAAAGATGTCCCCTAGCATCCTATGTTAATTTCAATGAAGCATATGCTCGCTGTATCAAGGTATTCACATGTTTCTCGAATGTTAAAAATTGATCAGGGTCACTCCAAGGTTTTCAGCTTCCTCAACTAGCTTGAATGATTTACCATTGATCCTCATATTCACGTACATCGTTTCAACTTAGGCCCAAACAATAAAACAATAGATTTCCGAGCATCAAGAACCAAGCAGTCATCTGCGGCCGTCTATAAAAAATCATTCAAATCGTTTTTGATTCTCTTACATGAATCTTCTGATATAAATATGTTATTGAATTTTATGTCATAAAGTCATTTCTTTTGCTCATTTATCTGGTTCATGTAAATTTTGTCTTGATATCTAATTGACAGTTAACAATTTACAAAAATCGATATTCATAAAAACTTTGTTCTTATGACCTTTGGAAGTTTTTTTTAGAAAAAAAAGGATGAGCAACCCCATTATGATAGATAAAACCAACATAAACACAACCTTTTGAACTTTATATTTATGATTTTTTTTGTCAACGCCATCAGCTGTTATAGTCTCTAGCAACCCGTTCTGTGTAGGCCCTAGTGCTGTGGAAAAATACATTGTTATGAGAATGGTTGAAATGAATCAGAACTGTTTTTCCATAGAGCAGTTGTTGTCTTCATATGAACGACAACGATTAAATAGATCATGAGATGGGAGCAAAACTTATTGAAAATTGTAATTTCGATCCAAAAAGGAATTGAAGGTAATTGGTGAAACAAGGTAATTTATTAGTTCATGATACTGTTGATAGTTCAAGAGTTAGTCCAATAGTGATACAATGCACGAGTATCTACCAACGTTAACAATTAAATGGCGAACTTTTGGGAAATATGGATTCTTCGAAAAATGCAAGGAAACTATTTTGTGTAAATTTGATGATGAATTATGATAGTAGTAGCCAGGGCCGGAATTGGAAGTCCTGAGGCCTTGAGGCAACGAAGAAGTGGACGCCCCTAATTATTACTTATTTTTTAAATGAAAGAAAATTTTCATTCGAATTATTTCGTCAAATAATTTCACGTTTGAACTCGAAGAAGTGAGAAGTTGTAAAGATGATCTGCAGGGGCAACATTTTTTGGATTTTTTTCTTATTTTGTTTCTCTCAAACACTTCTGATTAAAAAAATCTGTTTTTCCGTTAATCAGCTGTCGCCCCCATACGAATAACAACTCTCAGAAGTTGAGAAACTTGTGCGAGCTAAGGACTAACGAGGTCTTACCTTTTAACGTGTGATTCCTAACACGGTAAAGGTACACTTAGAGGTACAAATTACAAGTTAAAAATTAAAAAAAGTATTGC
>WOGO01009849.1:0-10030 GCA_015342085.1 Leptinotarsa defecta | reverse complement strand
GAGAGAGAAGATGGGATAGGTGAAAGCACTCGGTTGGCCGATGAATAGTCGTATCTCGGAGGAATAAGTCCAGTTATCACCCGAAGATGATTGTGGATACTAACAATCAAAACGTCGTGAGATAACTTGGTTTAGAATCTTTTTATTTTTCATTTTTTGTTGATAATAATTTTCAATTTTCAGCTTTTATTATTATTTCAATTTTTATTTTCTGGTTGTTGTTTGGTTTCATGTTATTTCTTTGTAATTTCAGTTTTTTGTTCAAATAAAATTGTTATTTTCGGTTAATCTTATTAGTATTTCTTCAGGAATTTCAAATCACTTTATATTATATTAGGCAATGTCCGAACTGATGAAATTATGATATCTATCCTGAAACCAAAAGTTATACGCATTTTCACTATCGAACTGATGAAATTCAGAATTGACACAAAATAATACAAACTGGTTGCAATGTTTATTCAAAGAATGATTGTTCAAAATTCAATCAAATGTTCAAACACATCTCTTTTTTGCTCGAGACTAGAAGTTCAGATGCCTCCTGAGAATGTGATACGGTACTTATGAGTGCTCAAAGGTGCATTTCCGAATGATCTGTTTAGAAAATTTGTTTTGAAATCGGTTTTTCCGTTCGCCCCCATACGAAGAATTTGTTCATTCTTAACCTTAAATTTATCTTCCCCATAATATCATCTACAGTACCTTCTGTTATTGAAAAGAAGAAAAAGTTTGGGTTGAGAATGAACGAAATCTCGACCTTCAAAAACGACGAGCACCAAGATAGATATATCTCAGTCCCATACCACCAATACACGAGAAACTTCGGAGAGAGTTTCAAAGAACTAGATATGTAAATGGTATTTAAAACGTGTCCAACACTACACAGCCCTCAAGGAAATCCAAAGGACGGTGTCGAAAATTCGGAAAAGTCTGAAATTCACGAAATTGAATGTAAGGACTGCGAAATTATGGACATACTGAAAGATCTAACGAAATAAGATATAAGGAACAGATGTTCTGTAACAGAATTATTCCATAGAATTCAGTTGATCAGGATTAGTTAGAGAAGTTGAAAACAACAGGCATCTAGATGCCTGAGAACTTAGACATAAGTAAACATGATAATAATATGAATAGCGGTGGTGAACCAGATTAGTAGATAAGGCAACATTGTGAAATCAATTTCAAGATAATTAAGACGCAGTTATCTAGTAGTATAGATGCGGATAGCTTTGAAAGTATGTTTAGTTTGATCTTTCTTTTGAAGATGATCACTTGGTGATCGAAACACGTGTCGAGGTGTTGAAACAACGGTTTGTTGTTAGATTGATTATAGATACTTGTGAATACACAAGTTGAAAAAGTAATTGAACTTTTTCGGGGTGAAATTTTCAGTTTTCTCTCCATTAAAATTCTGAAAGATTCTCTCTTCTTCATTTTTCAGATTGTGACAGGTCAAATACCCAAAAAATAGCAAGAAATATCTAGTTAAACAATATACTGTTAACAATGGTAGTCTGCGGAAGTGCAGTACCAAAAATTCCTTGTATTCTAAGTATCCTTTCATTGGTTTAGAAGATGATCAAATAATACGACTATCCTGTATCATTCATTTATCACCCACTTAGGGGTGATAAATTACCAACTCCCACGCATTCACTTTTCAGTTTTATGCACAGGGAGTTGGCAAAATTTAATTTGGAATAATATCAGCACAGTAATTAAAGTTAAATTGCGTCATGTTAGGGTTGAAAATTATTTCAAAAAGCCATCCCCGTTTCAAGTGGTATATTTCTGCTGCTATTTATGCTAATGGAACGTTTGTGGAACTTTGGAGATGGATGTGTTCCACTCTGAGCGCTTTAAACTCTCATGAGCCACTAGAATGAACAATATCAAGAGTCGAAAACGATGTATGCCACTTGAATCCTGATTCGAATTCAATCCGGTTTAATTTTTTTCAGGAATGAAATTCGTAGCGGCAGCAGTGCAAATCAGGAAAAAGTTACTGAATAAGTTGAATAGGACCGAGAATTTCTATTTTTTCAACACTTTCATTTGTAACTAAAGTTACTGCAGTTTAGTCCTATGAGGACATTTTCAAACTTATACGTTTAATAATGGTGATGCACAGTTTGTAACCTTTGGTGTAGTAATGAATATCATTACTGTCAACTGTCAACACCAGACCGTCATTTTGACACCTCAACACGTGTTTCAATCACCAAGTGATCATCTTCAAGAGAAAAATCAAGAGGAAGATCTCCCTTGTAGTTGGAAAAAAACTCCAGTGACATTTATACATTAAACTAACAATGATTGACTACATTAGCCCTTATATAATACCACTCTTGGTAATAATAGAGGTACTCAGCTTGATTGAGTATCTGCATGTTGTTTACTAGGGACAATGTGCATATGCGTATTTGAAAACCAGTGAGTAAACTAAATAGATTTGATCATTCATCAGGTTGCACCTGCAATGTTTATGCAAAATCTCCGTATCATTTAGATTCGGGAAACATAGCATATAATATACTGTTGAGTTGTTTAAATATAAGAAATCTGTCAACACTGTTATGAACTCTGGTTCTAAAGTGTTCATGTGTTTCATGTTCCATGTTGTTGTATGTGGAAAACTGTTCAGCCTTGACCCACGGGGTTTTTGGTAATTATGTATTGCAAGGTTTAAAACAGTATGAATACTATTGTAAAATAAACTAGTTGAAATTAGAACGTTTAATTACTGAATGTAACAACATATGCATATATATAAAGTTTGTGTAATATGTAGTTTATGATATTACACAGCAATGTAAGAGTGAAAAACTATATTCACCGAGTATTCAACATTGGAATTTTCTATGAGCTGATAATAATAATAAAGCATTTATTGCCCAACAGTAACAACCATTTACAGAGCAATTGAAGATGACAATTGAGCATACTCCTAGCACTAATACATAGAGATCTCAGCGTTATCATACGGAATACGCTCTAGACTTATTTTTTGATTCGATTAAAGAACAGGAAAAAATATCACAATATTCAGAAATTTTGTTATATGTTTGTGAATTGAATAAATTGATTGATTGAGTGAGTTCGTGCACATTACATAGATTGGTGCCTTGAGCATAAGGTTAGTTTGCGCCTGTTTACACATAAAAGTGCAGCTTTTTCGAGATGTTTGCCGGGGTACAAATATGTTGATGTAAAATAATAATTCACAGGAATCAATTTTATAGTTCAAAAGATTGTACAGAACTATTAAGGAAGTCTGCGTCCTGCGTTTTTCTAAGGATATAAAGTCAAATCTTTGTAATGAAGAAACATAGTTTTGGCCTTGGTAGGTATACTCCATCAATTTTAAAGCTCGAAAATTTCAGAATTTTTTTTTGTCCCTTCTCCACGATAGAAATGTATTGTCCATATATGGGGTTCCATATTAGATATCCATATTCTAGTTTTGATCGGACAAAACAAAAATACATTTTCGTTAGAGCAGACAAATTTGTGAAATTTCTACAATTTCTTACAATGAAGCCGTATGCACCATATGCTGCATTTACTATACGACTAACGTGTATGTTAAAGGTGAGCTGCGTATCAAAATGAATTCCCAGATCTTTTATCTCGTCAGTACATTTACATTTGGATATATTCACTGGGAGTTTATTTTTGATACACCACCTATGTAACGGACGTATATAATTTCAAATCATCGGCGAACATTCGACAGATGTACACAGGTCATTTATGTACAGCAAGAACAACAGTGGGACTAAATTAGATCCCTGTGGTACACCGCTGGTTGCCGTATACACTTCCGATTTGTAACCATTGTATTGAACAAACTGTTTACGGTTGACTAAATATGATTCCAAAAGTGCTATATACATTCTGGGAAAACCTACGTTCGAGAGCTTGTGTAATAGAAGTGTGTGATTTATTCTGTCGAAAGCTTTCGAGAAATCTGTATACACCACATACACCTGACCCCTATTATCTAGTGTTTCGCACAGAAATTGACTGAATATCAATAGATTACTAATTGTCGAACAAGAATTCATGAATCCATGTTGATAGACAGAAATTATATGTCTCGTTGAGTAGTAGATGCGGTTGTACAAAATTATCTCTCATTTCCCATGAAACAAATAAAATTTGTTTTATTGGAAATAAGAACTATTGATCTTTTCTGAATTTTTTAATGTCTGATTGCAGTAGAAGTACATACTTTACGTTGCTTATAAATGACGGGATACGATTTATATTTATGATGAGAAGTGTTTCACCAAATATTTCTAGCATGGAAATAATGTATTTATTACATCTCCAAACAAATCGTCATCTCATAGATGATGGCCCTGATTGTGTGATGTTAGACAAAGAATCGAAATAAATAGTCTTACTTTCATTAACGAAATGGTGTCAATATAACCTTGAAATAATTTCTTTTTGGACTATCAACATCTTTCAGTTACAAATTTTGGACATTTCTGTTTGTTATACCATTAAATAAAACCAAAATCCGGTAAATTTGCAATTTTCTCATAAAATATGAATTTAATTTTCAAATTTTATTTTGTTCCCTTCAAAGTAGTCTCCCTTAGATATAATACACTTCTGATATGTACTTTTTAGTATGCCTTTCAGCTCTCTTAATCGTGTGCCACTTGTAAACATTTTTTTGACTCAGAGCACAATCACCGTATGCCGCTATCAACAATTCAAGTGTTTTTGAGAACATAATTCCATTTTTTACACAAAATTTGATACACATTTTTCAATTAATTTTTCTCGCCGAACACGCAAAACACTAACATTCATGCCTCTCATCAAGAAACTGAACATGCTAAATAGCTGAAACTGTCAATATATGTGCGAGATTAGTGTTTCCATACAAAAACAAAATAATTAATCGCTAATTGAATATACGTCGCCTGCTAAATTTGAATATTCACCTAATATTTTAAATTGTCCACGTATATGAATTCACATTGACAAAAAAAAATTTTCATCAGCACAAAGACAATCTGACACGAAATATATACATGATGTTTAATGTTTCACCAATTGTTTCAATTTCAAGAAAATATTCAAATTACCTTCCTCAAAAATTGAAATAAACATCATACATACACAAATTTCGAAACCTCCTGATCATCTCATTGCGAACGTATTCGTTTAGCCTCTCTGCAGACGTCCTACAAATACCTACCTACAAATACCTACAACTCTCAAAAGTCGAAGCTTCTGTGAGCTAAGGACTACCGAGGACTTACGTTTCAACTTGTGACTCCTAATACGGGTTAGACGATAGGAAGTGAAAATCGATCGTCCGGCCTCGCGACTTGAACTACCGATTCACCCAGCGATGGATTGAGTGAGTGGAGCAAACCCCACGTCAACCCACCAGGGTACCGTCCCACCAATATGACCGATGACCCACCAAGATAACCAGTATTTTGCAATTACAATATTAGCTTCATGTAATTCTGTTAATGAAAAAAATCTCATTCGACAATTACTTTGAAGGTATTACTTATATTGGTGTTTTTAACAGAAATGGTTCATTATCAAATAGTTCCGGAAAGACACATCGTTTTCATTTCCACTCAGCGGCATATCTTTCTGAAGAATGAGTCTGCTATTTCTGTTGATGGCTTCATTCGATGAGGGGTCCCCTTGACGAAACAAAATGTTTCATCTGTGAGCTATCGACCTCAAAATCCCATTCTCTTACGTCACAGAAAACGTATCCGTTGAATGTGTCTGTGTATATTTTTAGCCAGTACATTTTAAACTTTAGATCGTTAACCCGTTGTTTTCTAATTCAAATACCAGAAAAAATACCGAACCGATTCGTTATGGATTCCCTTTTAAAATTCCAATATGTTCCATTATTACTTTTTAATCCTTTCGAACGAAATCGATTCTGGTGGGTTGAACATCCACTCCACTTCAATATCATGGTAAGTGGAATGCAGGGAACGATAAATGTTTCAGTGAAATATGGGCGAAAAATATGTTTACTGGTTTGTGGAGTGACTGAAGACACAAAGTTCTACAGTCAAAATTATCGTTATTGATAGTATAGAAAGAGCTCACATGCTTTATCATCATTGAATATATTAAAATGGAAGAAACAATTGAGATTTTTCGGTAGAACATATCTCAATTATAACAGTATACAAGGTAATTTAAATTCGACCACCACCATTGGAATCTCCTAAACTTGTGCTTGACCAAATACTGTTTTGAAACTTGAAACTTGAATATTTCCTGAAACTGAAAATTGGATTTTTCCTTTCTATTTTTTTCAAGCGTTATTTGGCAACATAGCTCAAAACCAAAAACACATTTTCATTGATACTTTTTTCAGCCATGAATATAACCAGGCCAACATAATATATAGTCCGGCAGATTCTAAAAGAGACTGCCATCGAGAAAGGAAGCCAAGAGGAAGATCAATTTGATCTTGAAGATGATTACTTGGTATCAAAACACGTGTCGAGGTGTTAAAATATCGGTTTGGTGTTGGGAAAACACTCCAGTAATATTCAACATCTTTACGAAAAAACAGACATTCACCACCAGAACGTACTAATCAAATCTAGACTCACGCTACCAGTCAGTTTCCATCGTCCTTCTCATATAACATTACAAGACTCTATAATAAAATCCCAAATGATTTGAAAAATCTGTCAATTCCTTTTCTCAATTTGAAATTGAAAAGATGTTTTCTGTCACTGTGAATTTTTGTTATTTGTAATCCGTAATTTTTTGTTATGCCATGTCGACTTCAGGGATAATTAAAGTAAACTTTACTCTTCTTTAACATGTGAATTCGTTCGTTTGCTTGCAAATGGGTTAGATTGTCACACCCAGTACTATTTAAGTTCAGTTGGTTGAGTGGAAGAAAGCACTTGGCCCACCCCTCTTCGAATTCGAACCGTTGCTAACTTTGCCTTTTGATAGGTAATTTTCTTTGGTGCTATTGTTATTTTCGTTTGATTCTACAAAAAAAAATCATTCATTATTATTTTTATATCAGTGAGGCTACTAGAATTATGTGAAATATATTCACTGATTTCAATTTATGCTATAATGTTTCATTCAGATTTGGGTGCTTAATATAACCAAAGGAATGTTTCTTTGCCTTTTCAAGGTCAGAAGTGAACATGTTTCAGATTCGTCATTAACAAAAAATCATGTGAATGATTGGTTGATTTATTCTTGAAATTCATCATTGTCCCAAACTCCATGTTAGTATTGTCGCAATTCAGTACTCGCTTAGCTTATTAACGAGAGGATTTTATTAGCTGTTTCACCCATTCATCATTCATCTAAATAATGAAAGAACTCTTTCGAAAACTTAATTGAATATTTATCATAACTAAATGGGAAAAACAATTTATGAATAAACTTACACTAAAATAACAATAATAATAATAATAATTTATTCATGTGTTACCGCAGAGTTAAGGTGATCTCTGCGGCTTTTATCTGAGCTTCTTGCTGAACAGGTTTCAACTCAGTTACAGAGTTGTGGACACCTCGTTCAGTGTCGAGAACTATACCGAGTTCATCAGCTGCTCGGGCAGCTGCCTTAAGGAGAAATGCTTCAATTCCTACTCTCTTATGGTCACAGACCATGCAGAGATGGGGATCCGAACTCCTGACGATTTTACAGGCTGTATCCAGTACCATTCTGTCATGTAGACATTCCAAACTCAAAAGTCCACGGCCTCCCTGTTATCGGGGGAAGTACAACCGTGGAACGGACGATTTGGGATGCAAACTCCTATAGAGATTCATCATTTTTCGGGTCTTTACGTCGAGTTGATACAGCTCCTCCCGAGTCCACTTCACTACTCCCAACGAGTAGAGTAAGATTGAATCGTTCTCTCCAGAGGCATAAAGCTTAAGATCATCCATATAAAACAAATGGGCGACCTTGTGCCTCCGGTTTCCGGGGGTGCCACAATTATACCCTAGTATTTCTGAGCGCAACGGATAACGGCAATAGTGAGATGCAGAAGAGGAGGGGACTGAGGGAATCACCCTGAAATACACCCCTTCTGA
This sequence comes from Leptinotarsa defecta, assembly GCA_015342085.1. Taxonomy (NCBI): domain Eukaryota; kingdom Metazoa; phylum Arthropoda; class Insecta; order Coleoptera; family Chrysomelidae; genus Leptinotarsa; species Leptinotarsa defecta. The sequence goes on along the minus strand of WOGO01009849.1, from coordinate 1,942 downwards.
TAGTGACCCACCCTGTTTGGACACTTGCTTGACCAGATTTTATAATCATTATTATTATTCATGAAGTTCAGATTAGACCTTCTTTGGAGTATTGTTCTCATGTACGGAGCTCCGCCCCTAAGCATACCCTGAAGTTGCTGGATTCCATCCAAAAAAGAGCCAATTTTGATAGTCCGAAACATCGAAGAAAGGTTGAGGATTCGACTTGACACATCTGATTCCACCAAAAGCGGTACATATCAGAAATACGTGACGGACTGTGGCTGCTCATCGTTTTGAGGTTCAACTCGTTACACCTGGAACTCTCCTGTTGGAGGACTCTTTCATATGGAGAACTGCGATTATGTGAAATACACTTCCTGAGAATGTTTTTCCAAATGGATTCAATCTCTAGTGATTTAAATGCAATGTGAATCGCTACTTTTGCAGAGGCATTGCTTTTGGATCGACTTGAGGATTTTCCTATAGTGCTTGAAAAATATATCACAGTAGGTTTTTCATAGTGAATACTTGTGAATAGTGAATACTTTTATAACAAAACCATTTTGTATTTCTACTATGAATAGTGAAGTAACGATGCATTCGCATTTTGAATTCGAATACTTTACCTAAACTATTTTTTCTCTGATCGTAACGACATCGCATTGTTTCATATTCAGTAGCAAATAAAATAAAATATTCAATGGATAAAAATTCTCACTGAAACACTATATATTTCTCCAGATAATTGTCACACCCTCTCAACAAATCATCCCGTTCATCCCCTACCAGCACCACTCCACGACCGACGTCCAACGTCATTATCCTCGCTCTTGATCGCCGCAGGATAAAGTGGAAGGCGCGTCGCAGGATCAGAAACCTTGGCCAGCCGAGACATTCCTGAACTAGTGTCGACGACCCCGTTCGGTGCCCTCGACGTCGACCCTCAGCCTAAATATAACGTGCGTCGCGTGCGTCGCGAGCCGTCACACTCGGCGAAAACGAAGGAGTATTTTTATATGCAACTGACGGACGCCGGTATGCAGCCAGGACGATTTAGTCCTCAAGGTTCTTCTGCCAATAATTTTCAGCCGTACAGTCGATGAGGAATTTGATGTTGAATCAACTCAATATGTATTCATTAGGAATTAAAGTGTTGCAGAAGGAAAATTCCTCGATCAACGTAGTTTTTGTTGCACGATTGACATGGAATACTATATATCAAACGTCAAACGTCAAACGTCAAGAAACGTCAAGCTCTAGAATAACCTCTGACAAAAGTGATTATGGACACTATCCTGGAAGATGTGCTCTAGCTGAGCATGTCAACAAGTTTGACTACCATATGAATTTTGATGCCACTGAGGTCTTAGCTAGTAAAACACATTTAACAAAAAGGTTTTTTCTTTAAATGACCTTCATCGCTGAAAATTAAAACTGTATTGATGAAGAAACAGATATTAACCATGTCAGTGAGATATATTCCTATCTTTTGACGTTGGATAAAAATCCATACAACAATTTTTCAATGAATATATCAAAACTAGCATCAATACAATACATTTGATTCAAATGTTATTATTCTAACTTCGCTTTTAAAATTCTACCCACAGATAGAAATTCCCAAAGAATTCTTTACAATTTGAAGTTGGCAACAACTATTATCACTATTACCACTGACATGTTATGTCAACTGTCTGTCAGTCCTAACCAATAGAAATTTGTGAAATTTCGAAATGTGGACTTTATCCTCTTGGAAAAAATTTTTAAACTGTAACGTATTTTTTATCAAATATTTTATCTAATATTAGACATCCTTTATATACGTATACAATCGATTGCTTCAAAAAACTTTCTTAGAAAGCTTCTGATAACACAACACAACAAAGTTTTTGTTTCGGGGTTGAAATTAGATGATTTTAATGTATTTCCACGTGTTAAAACCGAAAGTGACCATAAAAAT
>WOGO01009848.1:0-10030 GCA_015342085.1 Leptinotarsa defecta | reverse complement strand
TCCAGCAGACTTGGAACTTTCGGCTAGATGGGGAGCCGCGACCGTGTCAACGCAAGTTATCATGTATGTATGTACCTACATAGACATATAGATACATATATACATATATACACACACATATATACATATACATATGAATACAATACTAGTTTATCAACTAGAAACATCTGAAGAGAGTAAACAGAAAAATAAAATAAAGGAAACATTTTGGAGAGTTGAGCAAAAAATCGAGTGAAAACTTGTGTGCAGCAAGCTAGGAGAGTAATTGAAAAAAAACATAAGTCAGACGTAGAGCAAGTAAAAACATAGTTCAGGTATATCACAAAAAAACATAATTCAGCTGTATTACAGTAGTAGTAATAAGCTCACATAGTAGAGTAACTTTCAAGTTAGGCTCGTGTAATTTGACGAGAGTGTTACAGTTTCTTAACTTGGTTTTTAATTCTACCAATAGCTTCATAATGAATGTCGAGATTTTCACATAGTTTATTGTATGATTTAATAGTGAAAACCGTGCATAAATTAATTTTTTTTTCCATTTTTGTCAGTCTCTTGTGATGATCTGACCAATTTCTGTTCTACCATTTTTTTGCAGTATTCTTTCTGTTGAAAATCCATCCTAGAGTATTTTAATGTTTTTTTTCTAGGCTTTCTATATTTTTACTGAATCAAATAGCATTTCAACAATTCAATTTTTCGTATTTTCAGTTATGGTATCATCTTAGTAGATTGTTTTTAGCACTCCCACTTGAAATTAGTAGAGATTGAAAAAACACAAGTATACCAAATCATTAAAAAAAATTAAATTCCCAATTTTGAAGAAGATATGGTGTAATCACAATGATATAATAGTCGAATATTGATAAAAATGTCAACAAAAGGTTAGGAATTCAGAAAATTCAAATTATTCCACTATTTGAATAAAATACTTCATTTTCCCTGAACAAGTTCTTGAAATGCTTTATGCGTTAACAAGTTTTCCTCGAAACACGTCTTGAGAGGTATTTAACTCAAGGGGTGTTTGTAAGTATGAAATGAAATTACTCTCCTCTAATGATCTGGCCAATATTTGTTCTACTATTCTCTTGCTGTACCCTTCCTGTGAACATTTTTTTGTTTTTATGAAAATATTTTTGAAGCACATTTTCACGTAGAATTCGGTATTGTAAAAAACTTATTTTTTCAAATGAGATATCAATAGTAATTGATAGAAAACTTTCTCTTTAACGAAACACATTATTCGGCAATTCAAAATAAGATCTTTCAACCTTCCCCAGAGGTAGAAGTCCATAAGTGTTAGATCCAGTGACCTGTCCGGCCAACGGTTGGGTCCTTGGTTGACTATTCAATTACCACTAAAATTTGCAGCTAAAAAATTGGTGACAATTGCAATGTTGTTAGGCGAAGCCTCTTATCGTTCGAAATATATTTTTATGAGCTCCATTAGTGGCAATTCATTAATTAACAAGGGGTTCAACTTATCTACTCCACAATAGAATAAGGATTCATTTTGTTGTGCCCAAGTATGAGAATTGTAACTGTTGAAAATGCCGGCATACAACTTTCCAGGAACCACTGGCACAAAGCCACGGCGCACTCTTCTAGTCCTGCATGGCTTGAATTTGTATTTTTGGAAATCTTCTAAACGTTAGTTCTTGGTAGGCCTGTTGATATTTTCAAAACTCGCGTTGACGTTTGGGGATTATTTTCAACAGCTCCCTTTTTTGATTTATATAATTTTGGCCTTTTATTTTCGAATTGACCATCATCGATTAGGTTGTATCGCAATCTTGCGAAAATGTTTCTGAAAAGTTGTCTTCTCTCTGTATATCTCTCGTGATACAAGTTGTAGACTGCTTCTGCATTTTCCCCGGTCGCATAGAACAGACTATCATATCCCAATTTTCATAATTCTCATACTTCATTGGCAAAGTGTTTGAAAATTGAATGAAAACCACTAATTGAGGAGAGTCTTCACTGTATTTTGAAGATGACCCTAGCAAAACATCGAGTGACTTACATTTTTACTATCAATGTGTCATTTGAAAAAATAAGTTTTTTACTACCTTTTGATTGAGAAAAGGAATTTCTGATAGGAAAAGTTACAGCAAATGTGCATTTTCGAAAAACATGCTGTTACTCAGAAATGATGATAGATATCGATATGCAGTGTTCACCATTAAGTTCTACATAAAATTTGACCCTCAGAAACAGCTATCAATTTTTATCTATCTCGTTCAAAAATACGAGTTTTCCTTTAAATATGTCCAATTTGGCCAACTCTGTTCAAAAAATGATCAAAAGTAAGTTGTGTCATTACTCTGTCATGTAACAAGTTATACAACAACCACACTTCATTTCAGAACTCGTGGATAGAAAAAGATGTGCTTGCAATAAAATTACCCCATGAATATTCCAAAATGTAGTTGATGAGTTTGTTAACAGGATTTATTATTATCAAGGTGGGGATTTGTAACATTCAGTGGAATCAACCTGAAGGGGTTTTCAATACATTCATTCGCAAAATTATGATATTTTCATTGTTTATTTTCAGATTCTCAAAACGAATATGAAACTGTTGATTATTATTTTTCAAAAATAAAAAAGGTTGATTGAAATACCATTCAAATCAAGTTTCACAAGGTCCCGTTTCTATTTGACTTGCAGAAATTCATTAAGCCCCTCACTTGCAGAAATTTTCATGGATAATTTAGAGAAGTCGATCTTTTAAACACCCTTTGATTGAGTATTTCTTGTATTATCATAGATATGTGGATGACGTTTTGGTATGTTTTATAGGCACTATAAAGAGCAGAGCTCTTTTCGCCGAACTTTTCATAGGGAGATATTAACAAAATTCATGAAAACACTAAATTCACTATTAAAATAGAAGCAGACAACTCAATCAATTCCTTGGATCTAACAATTAGTAGAATGAACAACAAACATGCCTTTTCAATTTATCATAAACCGTCCTATACGGATACATCAAGATTCTACCCATCCTCATCAACACAAAATATAATTTCAATAAAGAACTTAATATTATCAATTGAATTGCGGTTAACAATGGGTTTGAAGCCGAATTAATAAACAAAATACTGGCCAAGAAAGTCTATGCAAAAGCGATTCGAAAAGTTTTTCTTATTGATAAGATAGATAATCAAAATCATAGAGCTTCAACGTATTTTGGACAATCAACGAAGAAAATGGCTTCATTTTTGAGGAAACGAGATATTAAAATTGCATGTAGAACAAGTAATTCGTTGGGAAAGTTAGTTGAAAATAATGAAGACAAAACATTCAAATTTGAGAAATCAGGAGTATAAAATTAAAGTGTGGAACGTACCCACGTTGGTCAAACGGGCAGGATATTCAGGAATCGAATCCAGGAACATCATAGGAGTTATGTAAATAAGGAAACAAATTCAACATATTCAAATTATCTTCTAGAAGAAAATCATATCTTTGGTGAAGAGTTCAAAATTTTGCACAAAAAAAAAGAAACTGAATCATTTGGAAGCAATGGAAATTAATAAACTTCCAATTGGATTTGAATAGATCACCGTTATTGAACTTCTCTTCTTAAAAACCGAGAAAGAATTATTATTGACGCAGATGTGAGGTAATATGCTTCAGGTAATCACAATTGAACAGGTACATTAGGTAGAGGTTTAGGTTATTTTTTTGAGGTAGTTTCAATTATGGTTCTCTGTAGTAAATAAATATTAATGTAAGAACAGCTAGAAGTATAAATCACTTGAAACATGTTGTGATATATCTTTCAAAATGGAGTTTGTAAAGATCAAATCGTGAGGTGTAGTTTTCGAAATTGAAAAAAAATATTTTTAACTTTTTAGTTCGATGTTGTTCAAAAGCGTGTTTCCAAACTATATTCATTTTTTATTTTTTAGTTTCTTATGCTATGTGTTTTAGTCTTTTTAAACTACTTTTACTTTATCTAAACTTTTTTGGGATCAATCAGCAGTATATTGTTTAGAAGAATGACCTTTGATATTTTCCGATTCCAGAGATTTGATCTGATTTGATATTAAAGAGGTTATGTGCAGCGCCATCTATCCGCGAATATATCAAGCAATAATGTCGATAATTCTGTCAAATACAGAACCCGAGCTTGAGAGTTACAAACAAACAAACTAACAAACATACATACATACAGGTGAAGCTTATAATAAAAAAAAGCATGATAAAAAAAGATGATGATGGCATGTGAAGTCGAGAGCCTATTCCCGCCTCTTCTTAGATTGGCCGGGAAGTATGCAAAATTTCAGTGTTTGCATATCGCGAATAGATGGATTAGACAGAACGTATATAAAAAGCAATTCCATCTCTGGTTTGTTTCATAAAATGCTCAACACGGCGAAATAATCGAATAAACAAGATATATGATCAAAACATTCGAGAAAGCAATATCATTTCAGTTGAATGTGGTTTCTTTATACTCGTTCCGATCCCACATGACAGCTTTTGAATCTGTGACAAAATCGAAATTGTCACCTGTCAGATTAAACAGAGCAAGCATTCGGTGAGAAATGAAGCACTTTAATTTTATCCAGTGGCGGAATTCCGCTTATACCGTCTGGAATATTCAGAGGCAATTTTAAGCGAAACATCTTTATCGGGAAAGGAAGTTTTTGGCTTTCTACTACTCCATCTTGATAAAAAAAAATGTGAGAATCTTCCAAAGAAAGGAAGGAAGTGATCAATTTGAAAATAAGCAACTCTGAACACGGATGTGTAGATCATGCGAAGAAGCAACTTTCAGACACAAACTGGAAAAAACCCTCCTGAAACAGCTACTTTCATATGAACATTGAATTTTTTCCTTTTCTTTTTTTTTTCTTTCGTGTAATTCAATGTTTATACGAAAGTAGCTGTTTCGGGAGGGCTTTCTTCCAGTTTGTTTGTTTGTTTGTTTTCAAATTGATTGCTTCCTTCCTTTCTTTGGAAGATTCCCACATTTTTTTTGTATAAAGATGGACTAGCAGAAAACAAAAATCTTTCTTCTCCAAAAATTCATCGCTCCTGAAAATATAACCCCTTCAAGTCATCTTGAAGTCGAAAGTCTGGCCAATTTTTAAAAAAGGAGATGAAAGTGAGGTACGAAATTACAGATCAACCTCTATCATATGCAACTTTTGTAAAGCGTTTGATATGCTTCGTGAGAAGACAATCTATTGTCATGTCAGCAACATTATCAGCCCCAATCAATATGGTTTCATGAAAGGACGTTCAACCACCACGAATCTTGTAACAATCAATCAATGTATTGCACAAGGTACATCCAACTCAGTGGCCTCAAGTCTATCGAATATATAGCCACATCTGGTGTACCACAAGGATCAAATCTAAGACCCCTACTATTCAATATGTTCATTAATGATATCGGGGCAGAGATTGATGTCATTTTCCTTCTATACGCAGATGACTTGAAACTATATTACAATATAACATGTTCTAATGATTTGCAAACGTCTCTTCCTGAATTTGAATCGCGTTGCTACATGGTGTCGAAAGAAAAATATATCTCTCAACATATCAAAATTTGATGTGATGTCTCAATCACTGAAAACCAACCTGAATTCACACAACTACGTCATAAACATTCAAGTACTGTAGGGATACCCTATTATGAATTGCTTGAAACTCAAAATTTTTGTAGTCTCAAGCTAAGGCGTAAATATTATTCATTCCTTTTTTTATTTGAGGTCATAAACAATATTATCACTTGCTCTCAACTGTTACATATGTTGAATTTTTGGGTTCCTAGACGGTCATTTAGAAATAGTGTTTCATTTTATCCCAACACTCCGCATACAAATATAATGAAAAAATCTCCAATTTATACAATGTGCGATACCTCTAATTCTGTTAGTCATGTCCTAGATATATTCAACTGCCAGTTTATACGAATCAAAAGATATTTCTTAGCTAAATGATTGTTCTGTTTTCATTTTCTTTTTATATAGATTCACAAATTATATTATGTAAGTACATATTTGTAAATGCCACTGTTACTCCCTATTCTGGAATTGGGGTCATCCTGTAGAATAGTGTATGGAATAAATGAATAAATAAAATAAATCTTTATTGGCTATAAGCTGGTAGACGTGACCTTTGTTAAATAGTAAAACTTCATAACATTGTGGCACATTCGAAATCATAAACCTGGAATTCTTGACATAATTTTATGAACATAGTTTTCCGAAACTGTGATTAATGAAATCACGAATGAAAAATCATTCTATTACACTGCCGCTATGTTGATTCAATATTATGAAATACTTTTTGGATGAACGTCGCCCCAAGTCAAATCCCAGTCAAATCCTGAATAAATTGAAGATACACATGTACCCCAAACCCCCAATAAGTCATTTTCTTCGGTAATTATGACGAAATATCTGCTCATGCTCTTGCTATTATTTGAAAATGAAGTATGTGTTGGAAATATGTTGAAATATTTTTTCCGTTAACCAGCTATCGCACCCCTACGAACGATAACCCTCAGAAGTCGAAACTTGTGCGAGCTAAGAACTAACGAGGTTTTACCTTTCAATGTGTGATTTCCAACATCGACGGCGGGTTAGCTGTCCTTGTACATCTTTCACTGCCTGAGCATGTCATTTTTGGCGAGTGCATTGGCTTGAGATGTGGCGGTTGAGCAAACCGGCCATCGGATGCCTGCTTCTACGTAGCCCCGCTGGATACGGGAATGACAGAATCACTTGTGGTTCTCTGAGTCTATCAACTGTCATTCATCTATCTATCTATCTATCATCTATCTGAATTGCTGGTAGAGAATGGGGGGCGGAAGGCTCAACTTCACTTCCACTTCACAGATCACTGATGAGTTCAAAAATAGATTACGGAAGTATTGCTTATGCCTCAGCCAAGAAAACTACGTTAAAGCCCCTGGACACAATACATAATTCTGCCATACGTATCATTTTAGAAGCATACAGAACGAGTCCAGTTGAAAGTTTATATTGCGAAATTGGGGAATCATTATTGAGTCATCGCAGAATGCAGTTGAGTTTATCGGATGCATCAGCAGTTGCATCACATGAAAACCATCCAACTTACAAGAACACGATAACAAATCGGTTTCTTACCTCATACGACCGACCAAGAACAGACCCCCCCTATTACGAAAGGATCAGATATCTTGACTCAATCCAAATCTCGAAATTTCTTTCTGTATATCCCACAAATATTAGTTCTCCACCACCATAGCTGATAAACCCACCCCTATTCAGCTACCAACTATCCCAATTCAATAAATATGCCACAAATATTAACATCATTATCCAGAACTTCAGGCAGCTGCTCATTAAGTATAAGGGCTACAAAGAAATGTACACAGATTCCTCAAAAACTGATGTAGGAGTAGGCGCCGCAGTAGTAATTGATCAAATGAATTTAACTTTCAAACTTCCGAAAACGCTAATGCCTACAGATGCCTACAGGAAACCCATTTTCATGAAAATAATATTCACCACTTAAAACAGTACAAAGGATTTTTTCAAAATCGCACTTTTAATGGAAAAGCTAGTGGAGTAACAGCAATATATGTCAAGTCTAATATGATTGTTAACCAAATAAACCTAATAACAAATTTGGAGGCTATTGCAGTTGAAGTCTTCACTCCAAGAAAAATCCATATATGCAATATCTATATACCACCAAACGTCCAACTAGACAAACAAGAACTGGAACAATTGTTGGGCCAAATTCCGACATCGCGTTTAATTCTTGGAGACTTCAACGCACACAACATTATTTGGGGATCGAATTCCTCAAATGGTAGGGGACACAAATTGAAAAATATTTTCAATAATTCAAACCTTGCCATTTTGAATGATAGATCGAATACCAGAATCAACTCCTCCAACGAAAATTCTTCGATACTAGACCTATCAGCATGCGACCCAAATCTTTTGTGCCAATTGAACTGGAAAGTTATGGAAGATCCCTATGGAAGCGATCATTATCCCAAATTATTCACTGACATGACGAAACGAGACATTAGACCAGAGAATTGCAAATCACCTCCAAAATGGAATTTGAAAAATGCAAACTGGTCTCGATACTCCAACTTCATTGAGGACAATATTTCCCGAATCAAAATTTCCGATGACATCAATTTGACAATAGAGAATTTTAATAATTTGATAAAGGAGGCTGCAAATGAAGCAATTGGTGAAACACAGTATTTACAAAAACATAAACCAGTACCACTGTGAAATAATGAATGTTGTGCAGCAATAAATGCCAGTGAGCATGCTCTAAAGCAATTCAAAAAGTTTAAAACGGAGGAACTCATGATCGAATATAAAAAACAGAGAGCAAAAACGCGCAAAATAATAAAAGAGGCTAAAACTATTTCGTGGAAGAAATATGTACAAAGTATGAACAGTAATACCCCAATATCAAAAGTATGGAAAATGGTTCAAAACATATCAGGAATTAATGCATATCAAAGAATACCAGTATTAAGGAATAATGGTCTAATGATCACTGAGGAAATAGCTGAAGAATTGGCGGAAGAATACAAGCAATACTCTTCCAATGACAATTACGATAAAATATTCCTTTTGGGGAAACTGAAACAGGAACGCATCCCAATTATAATTCAAAACAATCAAGATCCAGTAAATATTCCTATCACTGAATCGGAAGTCATTGAATCGCTGGATTCACTTAAAGACAGCTCACCAGGCCCAGATGATATTCCGGCACCATTCTTGAAAAATTTGCCTAGAATCGCGAAAAATATACTTATAGAAATATTCAATTTGATATGGACTGAACAGAAATTTCCTCGTATATGGAGAGAAGCAATAATCATTCCCATCCTAAAGCCCAACAAATCTGCAATACGAATGGAGTCATATAGACCTATTTCTCTGACATGCACAATGTGCAAATTGCTGGAGAAAATCGTGAATAAACGACTGATGTGGACACTCGAAAGTAAAAACCAAATCATCCCCGAACAATCCGGATTCAGACCACACAGAAGTACTCTGGATAATATCGTAGATCTAGAAAGTCAAATACACGAAGCCTTTGCCAATCAACAGAAATGTATGGCTATTTATTTTGATATTAATAGAGCCTTCGACACATCATGGCGTCACCATATCCTAACCAAACTTCAAGGTAACATATTATCCTTTATTCGAAACTTCTTAAGTGACAGAAAATTTCGAGTTCGAGTTGATGGATTATTATCTCAACAGAAAGATCAATATAATGGCATTCCAAAAGGCTCCATTATTAGCCCAACTTTGTTCTTGATAGCAATCAATAATTTGTTACAATCATTAAAAAAACCGGCTCAGGCGAGGCTATATGCCGATGATTTGATACTGTTTGCAAAAGGAAAGAACATCAATAACCTAGAAACTCTTTTACAACAGCAAATAAAACTCTTCGAAAATTGGTCCAAACACACGGGTCTCCGATTTTCGCCAGAAAAAACCAAATGCCTATTATTTTCAAAAAAAACCATGTGAAACAATCCCAGTTATTAAATTGAACAATGTAACTTTGACTTCTGTGACCACTATAAAATTTTTGGGAGTGATATTCGACCAAACCCTGAATTGGAAGCATCATATTAAGCAACTAATTGTATCATGCCAAAAGGGTTTAAACTTACTTAAACATTTAGCTGGTAGACAATGGGGGGCGGAAGCCTCAACTTTACTTCTACTTTACAGATCACTGATACGTTCAAAAATAGATTACGGAAGTATTACTTATGCCTCAGCCAAGAAAACTACGTTAAAGCCCCTGGACACAATAAGTAATTCTGCCATACGTAACATTTTAGGAGTATACAGAACGAGTCCAGTTGAAAGTTTATATTGCGAAATTGGGGAACCATCAATGAGTCATCGCAGAATGCAGTTGAGTTTATTGTATGCTTCAGTGGTTGCATCCCATGAAAACCATCCAACTTACAAGAACACGATAACAAATCGGTTTCTTACCTTATACGACT
>WOGO01009847.1:0-10030 GCA_015342085.1 Leptinotarsa defecta | reverse complement strand
ATCTTCCTCTTGAAGATGATCACTCGGTGATCGAAACACGTGTCGAGGTGTTAAAATAACGGTTTGGTATTGGGAAAAATCTGCAGTAATATTAATTTTCATCGATTGTTGAGCGAGCGTCGTCATTCACATCTTGTCGACCATCTGTGAAAAGCTTGTTCCACTTGTAAACATTTTTCTAACTCAGAGTACCATCATCGTATGCCACACGTCAACGCAAAAGGGTTTTTGAGAACTTAATTCCAATTTTTTCTCAAAATTTGATGCAAATTCTATGATTTACTTTTTTCGATAGCAGAAAATCATCAAACACGCAAAACTATTCTAAAGTTCATGCCTCTCACCAACAAATTGAACATGCTAAGCAGTTGAAACTGTAAACATATGTTAGAGATGAGTGTCCCAACACAAAACAAATTAAAAATCGCCAATCGAATGTACATTCACCCTATTTTTTTAAAACAGTTCACTATATCTATAGATCCACCAAAATGAATTAGCTTCCAGTTGGTACTTGCGTTTGACTAAGTCAATTTTTTCCATATATATTAAATCAGTATAAGATTCAGACTGATATGAAAATTTTGATATGAAATCAATATCTTTTGAATTTTTAGGAAAACGTATTGAAAGCATTTCAAAGTTCCATACCATCTAAAGTAGAGACCTATTTTGAAAAGCAAAGTATTAATGACTAGGGAATTAAAAATCCCCTTCAATGAGATATCATTTGATCCCCTTTATGTTTCCAAAAAATCTGGTTATGAGGTTGGAAATTTTCCATTGGTTTTTAGGTCAAAACTTGCTACCTTTCGAACAAGCTTGACGTGATTTGGATTTTTGGAAACATTTTTTCTTCTTGGCCATGTTCATGATTCGTTCTATATCGAGAATATATTGCAATGCATGACTTTTGCATCACGATACAGCTCTCACTCGTCATAGCTTGTTCGCAGTTCTTTGGCCTAAAACAACACCGTAATCATGCCTCACCTACCGTATTCACCAGTTTTGGCCCTCTGCGACTTGGACATGTCGTCCAAGTAAATGTTTTATAATTCTGGCCAAAAATAATCGGTAGTCATGGCGCGATAACGATCGTCACTCACGGTAACGTGACGATCGTTATTGTCGACGAAAAAATATGGCCCAATGACGCTGCCGGCATGCAAACCACATCAAACAGTTATTTTTTGTGGATGAAGTGGTGATTCATGAAGCACATGTGGATTTTCACCAGACCAATAACGCATATTTTGCTTATTGACAAACCCATCGAGCCAAAAATGAGCTTCGTCACTGAAGATGATTTTGTGATGAAATTCATCATCTTGGCGCATCTTCTCCAGAGCCCAATCGGAGAATGTACGCGATCAGTCGATTCCCGATCGGCGTCAGAACGATGGTGGGGTTATGACGCGTCAGAACACTCCACACTAGTATGTTTCTAATCTGACGCGTTAACTAGATGGTGAATAATCATTTGCATTTATTTGTGCACAAGATATAGGACGAACTTATTGAACTTGCATTTTTTTAATATCATTTTCTACCATAGAATGTAATATCTCAAATTGATTTTTTGACATCCTGAAATATTGATGAAATCTTTCTTCATAACTGGTAAATGATATTCGCTTCGACTACCTCTCAGATCATTTACTGGATGAACCCAATATTGTCTCATTTTTCTTTTCATTTTAAGTAAACTTTACATTAGCAGACACGCAAGGTTTTCTTCAATTTCTCTATCCGAATCGGAGGAAAACATTGTAGATGCTCGCATGCGTTTACTCCAAAGGCCGCCACTGTATTGACTCGAAATAACGTCACAGCGCGCCCCGACACGACAAAATAATCTGCACACTTGCCGTCAAGTTAGAGAGCATCACAACACACCACAACATAATAATGAAATTCCGGCTTAATTCGTATTCGAACAAATTTTCAGAAGCAATTTGGTGTTCTCACATAAAAAAAGGGTTTCAATCGATATTGAAACGATATTTGATTTCTATCATAAACAACGAGGAACGTAAATCAATGTCGAAATGACTCCATTATTATAATGTCTGCACCATGCCTTTATATGAATTGATTCAATACTTACTAGGGTGAACCTAAGAATGAAAGATTCCTCGAAATATGTTTTGGAATCGGCCGATACTTGATGAAAATCCATAACGTATTTAAGAAACATGATTTGAGTAACAAGAAACATGTTGTGAGTTTTTCTCTATACAATACGTGTTTCGTTATACAATATTTTTTTCAGGCGAGTCTGGTATGATGATTTGATATCAATTATTATTAATCTTGAAATAAAAACGACTCAAATCGTTTAAGTCGAAAGCATTATGCATTTAAAATGAAATAAATTAGGTGAAGGTAAAAGAAATGAAACTTTCTCATTTTCAACTTTTTACATTAATGTAAGTAATTATAGGACGAAACTGCAGTAACGTTAGTTACAAATAAAAGTGATAAAAACATAGAAAGTTTCATTTCTCTTTTCTTCATTAGGATTTCCTACCAATTAGTAAAAGCTACATCCATCAATTTATTGAATAAATTAGTTATCAATATATTTGAATTCAATAATATATTTACTTTTCATGTACAATGTATTTTTGAATCAACCATAAAAATCTTCAAATAAAAACATAACTGCTTTTAAAACAAAAATAATATTTAATATTGAATGAAAATTACAGTACCTATTGAAACAATTTATTTCGTTGGTTCGAATGTAATGTTTACAAGTTCAGTTTTACAAGTTTAGTAAATTGAAAGTGGTATATATTTTATTTTGGACTTCTATATTTTTTGTATAAAGATGGAGAAGTAAAAAACCAAAATGCTTTTTTTCAAAGGCAAGTTTATTTCCGTGAAATTTGTATATTGAATTTGAAAATAATGGATTTCAAAAATCCAAGATTATTATTATTATTAGTAACACAAAAGCAAACATTACATAATGGAAAAATGATGAATACACGAGTTTAGACTGGAAAAGTTGCTTTTAAATCTGACCTTTTGCAAGTATTTTCTAGTTACAGGGTAAACCAAATTGTCTAAGTGAGGCACCCCTCGGTGCTGTATAAAAGTAGGTGTTTCATTGATGATGCAAATATAGTACCAAATCAACTCCTTATTGTATTTGAAATTCACAGGGACAGATATTGCAATTAAATTCCCGAATATAATTTAGTTTGAATAGGCAGCTACAGCATTTGCGATTCTTCCTCCACATCTATGCTTCGAATTCTGGGTTTATTTTTATAGACAGTTGGATAGTTTCTCCGATAACCTTACCCCCGCCTCCAGAAATAAGAAATGAACGACATTTCGAATCACAAGCACTTGAACCGGTCTTCATTCATTTTCAATCTTATCTTGTTAACGTCAATTATGGCTGGTTGAAGCTATAAAGCTATAAAACGGTGGGATTTCAATTGGACTGAAGTGTTAACAGCTTGGTGAGAAAAAGGGAATGAAACAATCATTAATCTGTGTCAATTATCTTGTTTTCGTCTGTTATTGCCGATCGAAAATCAAATGAAAATCTCAGAAATTTTAAAAATCAAATACAAAATCTTGCAGAATATTCACATTTAAATTTGATGGTTGGTTGACAAACGAAATTATTCTATGAAGAAATATGGACAAAAGTCGAACATTCATCATGTCAAGCAGTTATTCACAGAATGGTTTCAGATTTTAGTAAACTCTGAAATGAGCTTAACGTAACATGGGAATTGCTGGATGCAAATCATTTATTCAACGTAGGCGTAATAAAAAAAGTAGGTCATGAGTTGAACCACATATTCTGCGGTCAAAAATAATTCGATTGGATATAACTTACCTTAATGCAAACTTGCAACAAAACAGTTTGAGCCCTTGAAAAACACGAAATGAAAATCAATTTTTTCCAATATTTTATGAAATGTTCAACATTTTGTAATGAAAATGAATCCATGGCTTTCTTATCGTAAAAGTATTTTTTTTATATAAAACAACGAAAACAATATGTTCATCCCATAAACATTTTTGGGGGAATTGAACCCCTAAAACCCCCCAAACCTTTCTAAGCGTCAGAATCAAATCAAAATGGCGACACATCGGTTTTATACATGATTTTTTTTGTAGCTCGTGACACTTTTTTGGAAAGCCAGTTTTTATCGAGATGCGGGCTTTCTCATTATTCTTTTAAAATTCATTCAACGTACTATCACTTGAAGCTTTCTATTATTGCGCCTGGTTTGTACGTTGTACGCCAATGGTTTGTACGTTTGCAGAAATTGCAGGTATGCATTTAATTGTGGGTGAATTTTGTTAGGCTAAAATAAGATTTCTGGTTAATTATCTGTTATTCTGGAAATCACAAGTGAATGTAAAGTGAATAGTACAGTAGCTGCAAGGCGTTTGCATTTAGGAACTTATATCCAATCGAGTTATTTTTGGTTCCAGAATATGTGGTTTAATTTATGACCTACCTTTTTGTTACACCCTGTATAAACACTGCTTTCATGATTCGGGCGACTTCATTGACAACGGAGTTGCAGATTATTTCATTCATTCATTTTTATGAACTATCATGTATTACTCATTATGTAATAATAATCATTCAACTTCATGGAGCAATTCCTTTAGAATTGATCCAAAATTGGCATTGGTTTCAATGGTGTTTTTTGTAAGTGTCTATTTAAATTAATTAACAATAAATTAACAATATCTCAAAACTCTCTTCAAAACAATATCTTCAGAACTTAATGCACATTAATGAATGGCATCAATATGAAGCCTAACGCTTAGACTCGCGAAATGAAAACATTAAACTAATCTTTTTTCTATGATTATAAAAACAAAAGTTTCCAATATGGTTGTTTCATATTTTTACAAATTTTTAAAATTAAAGTTCGTTTATTGAAGTATCAGAATGCGAATACTTTTCAATAAATAATAATTGTCTATCATGAAATTCCGAACATTATCAGGGAGCAGGAGCAAGAAAAATCTGAATAACAGTTATTATCAAAATGAAAAAGTTTGTATGAAAAAAACATAAAAGTGTATAACTGCTAATAAACAATTATATGGAGTATAGTTAATTAATTCAGAAATGATTATTTTTTTCATCAATGAGTGGAAGCAAAAGCCTCCCCTGTTTGTATTTGAAAGTAACTTCTAAGCACAATCTACACTTCTTTGTAAAAGTTCATTTCGAAATTACTTGCTTCCTTCCTTCCTTTGGAAGTTCCCCACAATTTTTGAATAAAGATGGAGAAGTAGAAAGCCAAAAAATTATTTTCTCAGAAAGTAATAGCTCCTAAAGAATGTACATTTTTCAATATGAAAATACATATTTTAGTCAGTGTCTTCGGAAGAAACTATCAGCAGAGATCGAGTTTTGAAACGCTATATTGTCTCCTATGCTAAATTTTGCCCCTTTCACGTGAGAAACGCTTTCAAACAATTGATTATTCAAAATTTTCAGGAAAACTTTCACTAATTTTTGAACACTTCTAAAGGATCATCTTCAGTATCTATTTTCAGCAGATATTCCTGAAATAATACTTTTAGCGTGTACTTGATTACTAGAATATTCACTAAATTTGTAATCCCAATGAATATTCATTTGAAAGTTAGTGTTTGGAAAATACAGTAGTCTAAATTTTTTAACTTAACTGACTTATATTTCTCGAAGTATTTTGTAGATTATGGTTGATCAGATTCTTACAAGTTTTCAATTTCAGTGTGATGAGCCCCATATCTAATTGCAATTTGTTGTATTACTAGCTGTTTGATTCAACTGTTTGAACGATAATTGCAACGTATATGGTGCTGTAGTTCAACCATTCGTACGCCGCTGTAAATTACGAGTGGAGCATGCTCAAAAATTTGTCTTATAACTCAGTTGGATATACGGCAATCTGTATTGAATTCAATGTCTTCTTTCTTATAATTTTCTTTTGTAATTGCTGGCCGTACTAATTCTAATACATTTTTCAATGAATCGTCGTGTCGTCCATTAAGTACTAGGTATTTTTTAAAATATATTTGAGTATAACATATACAATCATCCGACTTCCGTTGTTTCATGACGAATTATTTGAAAGCACTGTTTCCTTCGTGAAACTTGTAATTATGTTCGTGTCTATTAATTATTCATTGTTGGAATCTCCTGCATATGTGTCCATGATATGAGCGCATCACTGTTTGCTGATTACTGGGCGTTGAAATATTTGTGATCAAACGTCATGTTCGCTATGAATAATGATCACCGAGATATATTGTTCGATGAGAGTAATAATGCGACTGTAAATAGAGAACAGATTGGAAATTTACTTCATTCTGACGAAAGTTTATCTTTTTGTATTGAATTTTTTGCATAAATATTGAAAATGTAGCTGCATTTCAAAAACCAGTGTACCAGAATTCTTTATTCTAGTCAAAAAATGGACCAACAAGTAGTTAGCCTTCTTCATTTAGTCAACCAACCAATATAATGAAACCAATGAAATTATCAAAGTATTATATGGTCTAATAAATGATAATACTTTTATAGACAATATTGCAATAATTGTTACTTATCGCTGAAGAATAGTCAGTGAGATACATTATGACTTTTTCTCCTTGTTTCGAATGTCTCGAGATTCTTTACTTTACTGAGTGATATATAATGTGAAGAAATACATAAGGATTTTGCAGTAATACTTTCAAATCTTTATTTTGTACATCCTTACAAAGTATTTGATAAAAAATTTTCAGTACTTTCTGTTTGAAAATCTGTTTAAATACTGTTTTTCTGTTAACCAGCTATCGCACCCCTACGAACGCGACCCTCACAAGGTCTAACCTTTTAACGTGTGATTACTAAAGTATAACAATCAAAATAAATCAGAACCTGACAACTGACGTAACGTTACGTCAAATTCCATTTCAAAACCAACCTCATGCTAGTTTTGAATCATCATGAATACGTTTTAAATCATAGTTGATGTGACGTCATCGTTTCAACGCCAGAATGAATGTATTTGAATCACAGACGAATACGTTTTGATAACATGAGCGCCAGAAAACGTTTTTTATGTCCTTCACAAAAATGACTTTCGTTCATTATCAGGAATAGTGCCGACATTTTCCAAAGAGTATTTTTAGAAGGTGGACAAAATCCGCAATTCGAACGAAAGAAAATGAAGCAACGATATTTGTTCCGGAAAAAATGAACATTTAAATAATAATTAAGAAAATACAATGACTTTTCACTTCTTCATTTAATTGTGTCCGTGTAAATTCAGTACAGATACCTATGTCACGAATAAAAAATTATGTTACCTATATAGGTACAGCATAAAATATCTTTTTGATTCACAACTATGCATTTTACGTTTCAAAAAAAATTCCAGAGTCATAGTAAAGTTATCAAAACTTTAGTAGCAAGTATTATGAAAATTAAGACCTCCATACCTTGTTCACGGGCAGATATGACCATGACAAATATGTTGTTTGTCGTTCACTTCAGCATATGCAGGAATTTCTTCTGTGAAAAATCGTGCACTGACACCCGTCGATTATAACCTAATGTCCTTCGTGGTATTAGTCAGGAGAGTAGTTCTTTTCTGATGGTTGTCAATTATGCCCCCTTACTATGTGTGAATTTTGTTGTGACCTTCAGGTTATTTATCCATATGATAAATGCCATTGAGCATTCCGCTTGAGGAAGCTATTATCTAGCGAAATGGTTTTTGTAGAACCTTTGATAGTGAAAATGTTACAGGGCACTGTATTGACAAATAACAAAAGTAACCTCCTCAATACCCTGCTATTTGCACAATTCTGATTTTTCAATGTTGGTCGTATTGAATAAGATTGAAATCACGATGCTTTGGAATTTAACAATACTGCCCGACTTAACAATTCACCCCTGGTTATTAAAAATTCTGAATATTCCTGAATCGATAGTCCCCGTGGGACTTATTACTGGATCCAAGTATCGGAAGCTGTCGTTTGAAACGTCTCACATAATATGCCTTGTAAGCTTAATGGAGTAACTTTCCCATCCTTCCAGTATAAGAGGATTGGGTTTTATCCCTTTTATTGCTATTTTCCGTCGCGTCGAGTAATTTTTTCAAATATTTGTAGTCTTATATATTATCCTTGATGTCTGATGTGAATCCAGAAAGATACGGGCCACACTGGGATGGAATAATTTATGGGTTCGTTTGAACCAGCGCAGTCCTGACATTCCAAAATTTATTTTGACGTTTATAACGGACTCGATCCCACTAAAGTGAAAGGATACGAAAGACCAAAAGTATGGGTTGAAGAAGCACGTAGAGTAGTGTGACATTTAGCGAGATAAAGTGCCGACAAGAGCTTGAATCATTTCTATTTCCGATGACATAAATAATAATTCCAATTATATTTTCATAACTGATGGTTGGTGGGGATTTTTAACCAGACAAAAGGTACTAGGTTTTGCTATATAGCCTTAAATTCAAATAACAAGTCAAAAACTCAAAAAAGAATTTGGTAATCAGATTAGGCGAATGAACATAATAGAACACCGATCATCTAAAACTCTAGTAGAACATCAATTATGCATTCGATAGGTCCACTGCGATGTCTAGCTTTTTGAAAAAAATAATTAGTTTGAATTATTCCTGCAATCCTTCAAGAGACCAGAAATTCTTCAGTTTTCATCAAATGAGTTCTTTAATAATATATAACAATTCATATCAGAGTTTGCGATATGCGGCTGTGGTAACAATTAAAATAATCTAACAACTAGCAGAAACTTTTCAATAAATGGAAAGAGCCATTGAAAATGAAAGCCTAGAATTGTTAAAAGCTAACATTATCAAAAGAGACTTCGATTTGGCACTGCTAGCTTAACGGTTGAACCCCTTGTGTCTGAAATAAAACTCAAACGAAGATCATTAAAGTGTTGAAAATTATGAAGAAGCTCGAAGCTAAATTTATTTCGAATTCAAAATCAGCTGGCATCAGCAAAACAAAAATCCATAAATATGAGTTATATTGCATGACGTCACAATTGAAGACCTACTTGAACGAGATATAATAATGATAATAATAATAATTCGTCTTTATTATCTCCAATACTTAGTTAATAACAGCTTTACGCAATAACATTTCAATAATAGGGGAATAAAAGGCGAATTTCAGTTTACTTTCATCTAAAGACAATAAAAGTAAACTGTTCTTCCACTTAACTCATGTCATAGAAATGACATGAGTTGTTGAAACTTTTAGGGAAATGCACAATGATATTTTTCCCACAGTTCAATCCTTTTGATAGCAAATCTAAAATTTATGTTAATATTCCGATTGTCTAAAGAACTGATCACCGCAATGTTGCAGATGAGGAGTGAGTCCATTTGTGTTGCCACTAAATATATATAGTCTCAGTGTAATATAACATCCACTGCCGTATCCTACTTTTTCTGTCGCCGATATGATGAAGCATTTTACTAAAAAAAATCAGAAAAATTAAATGACCAAGGGTAACTTTGATTTTATCTGAGGGTGTTATACCCTAAAATAGAAAATGTGTCCAGACTCTGATACTGAAGAACATTTTTATTATATTTATTATGCAAATGGGTTGGTTTAGCAAGTTACAATCACTACTTTAATCATTCGAAAATTAAAAAGACTTATTGAATATATTTCTTCGATTCCATCATTTTCATTGGGTTGAATAAATTGATATTCAAGGGCGGATCGGGACCTACAAATATACCGAGCAAAAGCCAGGACAGCGCTATCGCTAATCATGACCGGCGCCAATTTCGTTTCTCGAGGAAGGGATGAGGTAAATTTTTTGCTTTATTTTTGTGCTTGAAAAGTTATATTAAACTGGAATTTTCCAACTCTCTGTTTTGATGTTGCTTTCTAAACAATATACGGCTGATTGATCCCAAAGTTTAGATAAAATAATTATAGTTTAAAGAGATTAAAAAACTCGCCTTTATAGCATACGAAAGTAAAAAATGAAAAATAAATA
>WOGO01009846.1:0-10031 GCA_015342085.1 Leptinotarsa defecta | reverse complement strand
ATACAGAATATATTCACGAAACTTGTTTTCAAAATTTTTTTACTATTAATTTATTTCAATTTTTCAAGTTATCGCTGGATATTTTTAGTTCCTTCAATTGAAAAGTCCACCCAAGTATTCACATTAGGCAACACGCCAACGCCACCGACTTACATACAACCCTTCTGACGTCACACCTTGTTTTTAGCGCGTCCGATTGTCTGCCGTATTCGGAAAAATTTTGCATATGTGAAAATGAAGTACAAAGGGTCATTTTCTCCCATAAATAATTTTGCATGTGGCTTATGGTTCTTTCTGTAATATTCCATTCTACCGTCAAAAAAGAATCCTATCGTCGACGAGTATTTGGCTCCGGTACTTCAAACATACCGACACCGGAATAATCCGTGTATGATGATGATTCGCGTGACCGAAAAACATTGAAAAATGAGGTCGATCGAAATAACAAATGGGAAAATGTTAGGGTTGTCATAAATCCGGCTGAGTATCAAAAATACAACTTTGAAAGGCATAATATCTCTCGATGCACAATAGCATATAAACATGTGATATATCATGGAATATAACGTTCTCGAGCTGACAACTGAATGAAAGAATATATTCTATTCTGATTTGTAGGAATTACAGAAAATGACATCAAGAACTGAGGAAAAACGGTAAAGGTTTCAAATGGTCTGAATGCTTTTTTCAAATTGTACTCGATAGTTGCTCAAAAAAATTGAACATATTCAATTCATGGTCACCTAACCTTTTCAAAATGATTTTGAAATACCCAAGTGTGGAAATAAGGATTTTTCTGTGGATCAAATACGTAATCTGGACTACTGATGTAAGCTTCTTGTTTTCTTTTTTAGGTCATCCAGTTAACCAGTTTTTCTATTTTTTTCAATCTCTCCAACTGTCGATCAGTTCATCATTTAAAAAATTACATATCTTTTGGTGAGTCCTCGTTATATTCTAGTTCTATCCCACTTGAAGCAGTTATAATTTTTTAATTTGCCCGCGACTTCATTCGCGTGGATTTCAGTTTTTGGGATTTTCCAGATTTTCCAACAACAAAAGATTCTTCTGTATCTATTTGCTTAATCTTTTTTTCAACAAATGTTCGACGTGATTTCTTCAAGCATCTTGTTCCGAAACTTCGAAGTACATATTTAGAATAATAGTGATCCATTGAAGTGATATTTTGATACTTTTTATATATTATATTGTGTAGCATTCCTATTGATGATATCTGCTTCAATCCCATAACGAATGTTTGTCGTACAGAAAGAGTAGAAAAAAAAAAAAGAATTTCGTTTAGGGTGTTCCATCAGGAACTAGCGAACTTTGACAATTGATAACGGACATTTTGTTGAAGCTACATCTGTCCTTCCGAGAGGACTATTCGCAATGGTGGTGGTTCAGTAAACGATCGACCAACACCCGTACGTCGACGAAACGCTACATCTGCCGGAAACATTGCTGCTGTCTGTGAGAGTTGATTTCGCGTCGTTTACAAGAACTCGACCTTTCGCAGGCTACAACTTGGCAAATTTTGCTTCGTGACTTGGGCCTGTATACACGAACAAAATTCCACTGGCCCAGGAAATAAAAGTTAACGACCATAGATAACGACGTATGTTAGCTGAATGAGCTCCGGAGCAGTTAGCAACTGACTCTCATTTTCATCCACTGTTTGGTGTGGATTTTGGGCTGGCGGCGTCATCGATCTGTATTTCTTTGAGAACGACGTTGGCCAGGTCACCACTATCAACGGCGAACACTATAGGTTCGTTCCAACCTTGAGTCACCAACAGATTTCTAACAGTTTGTAAATCGTTGTCAACGCGCATGTTTGTTAAATATTGGTTTCTGATTAATTTGAAATTTCTAATTGGAACAGCTGATAGTTCAACTGAAGTTTGGCTTGGAATTTCAACATAACCTTTAAAAATAAATGTAATCAAGTGTATTACTGGAGAGTAACAGAAGGTTGCAGTATTTTATATCTCTATTCCATTTACTAATCAACAGGGAACTGGGAGGTAAGTAGGTCACCGCGATAATTAATTTGTGTGATTAAAGATGTTCATATTTTAGGTTCACTTAAAGAATTCTTAATTTTTCCTGCGCCAGCAAATACATAATTTATTTTATAATAATTTTTGCAGGTTATGTTGTTTGCAAGTTGCATGAACATGAAACAGAAACAGTAATACGGAATACGCATGCGTCAGATTAATGGTTAGAAGATAATCCTCAAACCATTCTGATAGATTTAGAACAGGTTTGAATCTTGGATGGAACAGAAAACTGATAGTTTACTAATGGTTGGAAACTCACGTTGGAACGAAATCACATTACTGCGCATAATCCTGACTGTCAGAAACTGTTTCTGACGGTGGTTGGAACGAACCTTATAGGTGAAAAATTGGACTTTTCGGATGCGCTTCACCCGGAGAAGCTGTGGCGGGAACTTGAACGATGTTATATTTCACACATAATGGCATCAATATATAATTCGATGTTCATATAAAAGTATTCGTTTCAAAAGTACTGTTTCTTTCGTGTAATTCACTATTCATCTGGAACCGGTGCTAAGGGCTACTTTTTCCAGTTCGTATCTGACCTTACTAATATGATTTATTCAGAACAATAACATGTCAATATATCCACAACCATGAATTTTGAATTTATTTATTAAGTGAGGATTGCCTACTATACAGGTTAGCTAACTTGAAATATAATATAATCAACAAAATGTATATGAATAATATAACTTTATATACATACATAAGTAATTTTTCAATTTCCATCATGAATCTATTTTAACAGTTCGCTCTTGAAAATCTTTAATGATAGAGTAGATTCAATTGAAACAGGTAAATCATTGAATCCGGCAAAACCTTTAAAAAATAAACTACTCATACTATTTATTGCATTCTTTCTATTTATATGAATGTGTCTGTTTTGCCTAGTAGAATGGTGTAGAACGTCTTTATTGAAAGTTATTAATGATAGCAAGTATGGTGGGGTCTTTTTATTTGATATTTCATAAATGAAAACCATGGAACAATATAATAATCTTTTGGATACTGAGAGCCATTGTAGAGCAGATAGCATAGTAGAAATTGGTGTATACCTATTACATTTTAAAATTATTCTCATTCCTCGATTTTGTAGTTTTTGTATTTGTTGAACTTTGTTCAAATTAAAAGAGAATAAAATAGATGCACAGTAGTCAAAATGGGGTTGGATTATTGATTTATATACCATCATTTTTGTATCTGTTGATAAGTTATTGGCGATTCTTGAGAAAAAATATAATTTTTTTGCAATTTTTTTTTCAATATATTTGAAGTGGTCGTTGAATGATAGGCAATTATCAAGTTGAAATCCCAAATACTTCACTGATGTTACTATTTCTATATGTTCATCTTCAATTTTTATATTTATGTTATTTGTACTTATTTGATTATATTTGAATTTAGTAGTAATTAATCATTGATTTTATTTTTTCAATGTAAGTTTCATTTTATTGGTTTTCAGATATTTTTCTACTTTCTCTAGAACTTTATTCATTCTGCCAACAGTTTCTTCTAAATTTACTCCACTACAGGCCAATAAGGTATCATCTGCAAATAAGTTAATGAACTCACAGTCTGTAAATAATTGAATATTATTCAGAATACGCTGAATGTGATTCAGCTATTCTGACTTACTGCAACCCAACAATGTTCTTGGCTAAATCAAGGTCAAGTTATTGAACATTTCTGGCTGATAAAAGAAGAAGTAACCTTCTTGCAAAACCTAGATATGGAGGGAGCCAGAAAGCATTTTCAGTTCATAACAAACAAGCGTAATATGCCGGTCGTGGCTTTTTCTAAAAGATATTTTGAAATATTTGAATGTGCTCAACACAGAATTACAAGGAAATGGAAAATTAATATGTGATCTGATACAAAGCGTGTCTGCTTTTCGTCGCAAGCTGGATATCTTTGAGAAATATTGCAAGACAAGATTTTATTAATTTTCTGACAATTCTTGAATAGAAAAAGAACTCTGAAGAAGACATTACAGTGTTTATAAAATTTCTCGCCGAATTTAGGAGGGAATGTGCTACAAGATTCCAAGACTTTGCAGAGATGGGCAAGCTATCTCCGTTTCTTAAATCGCCATTTGAAGTTGATGTAGCAGCAGAATGGACAGATGTTGCTGCCAGAGGCATTTCTTCAAATAGAGATAATTGATTTGCAAAAAGATGTGTCTTTGCAAATATATAAAACGGTATCCACTGAAGAATTTTCGACCAAACATGGTCCAGAAAAATATAAAAATTGCAAGAAACAAGCTATAAATTTGGCCACTACGATTGGCTCGACATAGGTATATGAAACATCTTTCTCAAAGATTAATTTTTTGAAAAACAAATGTAGTTCGAAATTAACGGACCTATAAGACACACTTCGAATTTGCTGTTCCTCTCAAGAACCAAACCAAAAAAAAAAAACAGGCTCAAGACCGTTGGTGTAATTTCTCACATTAATTTTGGGTCTTGTGTTTTATAATTCAGAATTTGATTCAATTTTGCATTCATTTGTGGTGAAAGTGGCACCAACGCCGTTATTGGAAAAAAAGGCGTCTGTGAAAATAAGCTGATGGGTTCGAAATGGTTATATAATTACGGCGAATAGTAGAATAGGCGAATAGTAGAATATGAATCAATTTTGATTTATACTGGGAAGCTGGAAAGTTCTTTCTTGATGAATATGTGATGACACGATTCAACATGAGAAGAAATAATTAGCAGATTAAGTCTGTATGTCTTCGATTTGCCGCATTATCGATTCATAATCGCGCACATTTAAACATATTGCATTCTTAAGATTTGAAGAAAAGTGTGTCAAACTTGATGAGCAAAGAAAACCCGTTTTGCCAAGTATCAGTTACTGAGTGTTGGGAATTGCCTTTATGCAACATACTTCCGAAAACAAAGTAGCGAAGGTGACGACTCAAACAGATAAGGTAAGTAATTGCTTAATGTATGTCAGAGATTTGCCTCATGTTGAAAAAGTAATGAGTTTCACGTGTAAGCATAACATAATTTTAATCACATATTAATCAACATTTCGTTCCGTGCGCATAAAGGAGCTAAGCCCAATTAATGTTAATATGTACATACACTTGATGAACCACATAATTGAGTTATATTAATTATGAGTAATTCCATTACCACGTTTCTACTCATTACGTATTCAAATTCAATTTATCGTTTACCAATTTTTCATCGCAGTTCTACTAATTATGTTCCTATAAATGATAGATGAATCAAACTTTGTAACAAAATATAACAATAATTTTTGAATCTGAGCTTTAGAAAATCATTTAGTCAAATTCACAAGTTGAAAATGATGGAAAATTGAGTCGGAAAAGTACGTTTGACGGCTCCTTCGATCCGGAATGATAAAAAAAATTTTAATTTCACCTCCGGATATTCTGTCAGTATTATTTATAATTTTAATGTAACGCAGAAAATAGGCCTCCGCGGGTGAATTTGGAAATGCGGACGCGGCATCTGAGAAAAGTACGTCACAAAAAATATTTTTTTTAAACTTTTGAATATTAATTTGGAAATTTATAAAAATTAGGGTCTATTCTGTATATTATAAAAATTGATTCTCTTCGGAAAATATCTCAAAGTGAATTATTGAAAAAGTAATTATTTCTCAACAATATTTTATTTGACAAAAAATATTTAAATAATTCTCCAAAAAATGTTTTCCGCTTCGTGGAGCTCTTCTCATCAGTATACTTAATAAGAGAATGTTATGAAAGCTTAAAAAAATTATGTTTTGTTTATTATGATTTTTTTACAATAACAAAAAATGAATATTCCACGTATTGTTACATAATTTTTAATTTTGTATTATACTTCCGTTTTTGTATTGGATAAAAACATTTGACAAACTGAAAACAAAAATTTAGCGCCATATGTTCATGAATTGTTTATAAACAGACTATGTTAGTTTCTGAAAGAAATATAATTCTGTTGTCTCCATACTAGAATGATTTGAATTCGACAACAATTTTTAATCGTTTATATAATCGCTTTTTTATATTTCAAACAAACGATATATTTTTTCTTGAACTGCTAAAAATTACAAAAACAATTGTCTATAAAAATAATAGTTGATTATAACATTGTCGTATAAACAATTGCAACTTGCGCCGCTGTAACATTTCAATACCAATTTTGTAGAAAGATTTATCTTTTGTCTCATGATAGGCCTCAGTTTTAGCAATAACCTCTTTTTCGAGGTCTGCGAACAATCAGTAGTCGCTGGAGGCCAAACCTAGGAATGATGAATGGATGAGGAGCCAATTCGAAGCCCATTTCATGCAATTTTACTATCGTTTTCATTGATTTGTGACACATGTATTGTCTTGATGAAGCGGCACTTTCTTTCTCTTGAAATGGGGTCGTTTTTCCGCAATTTCGGCCTTCAAACCCCTCAATAACGCAAAACAATATTCACTGTTGATGGTATTTCCTTTCTCAAGATGGCCGGTGAATATTACACCACGTACATCCCAAAATACCGAGACCATAACCTTTCCAGCCGATGTTTGTGCTTTCGGTCGCTTTGGACGAGATTCACCAATTGCTCTCCACTCAGGTGACTATCGTTTTGATACCGGAGTGAAGTGATGAATCCATGTTACATCCATTGTCATATATCGACGCAAAAATTCCGGTTTGTTATGTTGAAACATGGCCAAACACTGCTCAGAATCATCAAGGCGTTTTTGATTTTGGTCAACAGTGAGCTCGCGAGGCACCCTCTTTGAACAACATGTTCTTTTGATATCTTTACAAAGTCAGGTAATTCATGCAAGTCCACTTTTCGATTATTTTGTGGATTTTTTATGTTTTCTTGTGTTACTGGTTCATTTGGACGTCCAATGCGTTTTGCATCTACGGTATCTCTACGACAATGTTTGAAGTCAACAAACCAATGTTCAATTGTTGTTTCTGATGAAGCAGAGTCCTCATGACACTTTTCATTCCATTGCTTCGCTTAAAGAGTATTATTCCCATCAAGAAGCAGTGTAAAATCAAAACACGAAATTGTTTTGGATCCATTGTTTTAAAAAAATAAAAGTAGAATATCATGAAATTTCAACAGTTTGTATCGATAATTCAATTGCATGCTTTGATATATTCAGTCGCTTGCCTTGAAAGGGCAAAGAATTGGCATGGCAACACAACGAAGACATTTGTGGTTATTAACAATCGAAACGTCATGAAGTAACTTGGTTTGAAATTTTCTTAATTTCTTATTTGATTTTCAATATTTATTTCTTTTTATAAACATATATTTTTTATATTTTTAAATTTTTTGCTTGTTTTAAGTTTTTGTTCTTTTCATTTATTTTTTTTATCTTTTATCTTGATTTTTTTTTTAATTTATGCATTTAATTGTAATTTCATTTCACGTTTCATTGGTTATATATAATTGATATTTTAGCTTATAATTCTAATTTTATTTGTTCTTTCATAGATTTCGAATCATATTGGAACCATATTAGACAATGGAAGTCCGAACCAGTAAAATTTACAAACGTTTTTATTTGACTATGGATCCATTCTTCTGAAGAATACCAGCTGTATTTATCTCAAACATAAAATCAAACCCCCTATATCAAGATATTTAAATATTTTCTTGTAAAATACACTTGAATAACAATATTCCTTCATTTTGTCGAATCAACCCTTTGATTCCTAGTGGTTTCTCTGTGAAACTCTCTAAATACGACGAATTTCTTCTCATCAACCAACCGGCTTTCTGTCGAAACCGAACTACATCATACTTTCTCTACAAAAACAACGCATCCCTTCTCTTTCCGATATCTTGAACAAATTAACTTCAATGTACCACGGCCCGTTTCACGATCTCAATCCATTTTTAGACCTCTCAGAGCAAGAACTAACAATATGCAACATATGTTATGTGCACAAATTTCAATAGCATTTGTGCCCATGAAGATTTATTCTTCACTAACCTTCATACCATTATTAGAATTGCTAACGTGTACTTGAAGTAGGAATAATTAGTTTTTCTTTTTTGTTCATTTTATTTTTCGTTCATGGTTAAGTATTGTGAATAAAATTTTATATTGTCCTCCAAATGGGTAACTGTTGAACAACAAAGCTATTATTATTATTATTATTTCTAGCAGTTTTCCGGATAGTGAAGTGGGAGTTTTGTTGGGGATGAAGTCATTATATTTTAATGAATCTGAAGCTGCTCCTGACCGATATGCCGGCCCACTAAGCGAACAAACACATGACATCACCGCAAAAGAATGCAGTCGGTAACCGCCGGTAAAACCGGCGATTAACGAACTGACTACAGATGTCTAGAAAAAACCGTTACGTTATATATGCCCGGCTTCCCGACCCAAGAGGGCAGTTCAGAAAGTGAATCGAGCGGCTAAACAAGAAATTCAAATAGTGGAAATAAATTAAGCATTAGTTGATAGGTGTTGTAAATGAATTAGTTTGTGATTAGTGAAATATTATTGGAAATACATTTGTTCAAAACAGTTAATTCATTAATTTGTTACAATATTTTTCTATCGCAATTGCTGGTTTGTTATCTGTCAAAAAGTATTGAAATTCGATTGGATAGTTTTCGACATGGTTGCAAATTCTCCCTCTTTCCTCACAGCAGAAACCTCTCTCAGAATTGTTGAAAATTTCTTTTCTACACACTTATTGACCTAATTTGATCCCACTTGATCTAGGAAACCCTAATCGCGTTCGTCTTGTTTTTAGGATTTGTAAAAAATAACTGAACAGTGAAATTAACGATTTTCCTTCAAATAAATGAATGTAATTCAATTTAAATAGTGGTTTCATGTCGTACCCACTTTTTAAACATGATATTTTTTTCATCATGAACCATCATTTCTTAGCGCATATTTGATTAAAATTCATATAAAAACATCTAATCTACAAAAATGAATGACTCTGGCGTGCAGGGGCTGAGAAAACAGATTCTGTACTCATAAATGAAAAAATAAAGTACTTGACTTCGGCGAACGGCTTGTATACTTATGCGAATGCTTCTTTTCAATTGCGGATGTCAGTCTCTAAGTAAGTTTCCTTACGAAGAGTTCACACGTGAAAAAAACATTTTCTTGAGGGGCTATTTCCTACGAATAAAATTAAGAGAATTGTTTACTTTTGTAACGCATGTGCGACATAAAATCAAGTGGCGTTAGGCCGTATATTATTAGTGCCAGTGGCAAGGATCACACCGATCCAATGGCGTAACCGATACAAAAATGCCCATTTTTTTTCGGAAGACACTCATTGAAGAACTCAAAATTTTGTTATAATCAGTCAATAATACAGTTAAGTGCTTTCTCAAGCGATTGAGAAAGCACTTAACCCTTCATAGTGAAAATCACACAATAAACTTTATTATTGTGTTTTAATATAGATTTTCGTCAAGTATTGGCCAGTTCTTTTCAATCAGTAATTTTTGTTAACAAATATTTTACAAGTTCAGTTTCGAAGTCGAGTCATACACACAAAATAGTTATTTTACTTTGAAATTATTTATAAATCATTATAAATCACAGAGAATCGGCCATATTTTCGAATCATTTGCAGTTCTGTATATAAGTAGTTCTGTGGAAACAATTTCTCAAATCCTGTGTTCATGAGTTCATAATAAAATTATTCGCAAGTATTCATCAATCGCAAGTATACAAATATCAGCCTCAACCCACTTGTTCAAATTCAAATTCTTTTTTGGTGCTAGGACACAAGAGTGTTTCCATAAGTCATTTCAAGTGGGACATAAAACAATTACAAAAATAATAGGTACAAAAGAGTTTGGAAAATGAGATAAAAAGTCACATTAAAAGTCTGATACTCATTGAAATTAGGTCAAAATTTGTATAATTGAGTTGTTCTGAAATGTAAGAGTACCATTGAAAAACTCTTTGACACACATATACACACACACACACAGATA
>WOGO01009845.1:0-10032 GCA_015342085.1 Leptinotarsa defecta | reverse complement strand
AAGACACTCAGCCAGTAATTTATTTGGTTTACCCCATAGTTGTAAGGGGTGGAAAACGCAACCCCTAAAATTTATGTCTTATGTAACTTTTTGTCTTATTATTTGTTTACCATTTAAAAATTTATTTCTGATAGCCTGTTTCGTTCTAAACAAAAAATGTCTCCTGGGTTTTTTGCCCAAAATAAACCAGTTGGCAGCAAAAAATTATTTTACCAACAACTACAGAGGGATGCTCCAATGAAGTTTCTTTATATGAAAGATCCTTTTTTTTTCGATGAGGAATCACCTCCTTGAATGTTTTACAGTTGTTCAGTTACACCCTGTATAGTTTTAAAAAACTAAAAAACACGCTTTTAAAAAACATCGAACTTGAAAGTTTAAAATATTTTTTTAAATAAGCCAAAAACAATAACGAACGAAAAATACTTGTATTTTTTGTTCGTTATTGTTTTAAGCTTCTTTAGAAAAATTATTTTTAAATTTTTAGTTCGATGTTCTTTAAAAGCGTGTTTTTCAGATTTTTAAACTATATTTATTTTCCATTTTTTAGTTTCGTATGCTATAAAAGCGTATTTTTTTAGCCTTTTTAAACTATATTTATTTTATCTAAAGTTTGGGATCAATCAGCCGTATATTGTTTAGAAAAATGACCATTGATATTTTATGATTCCGCAGAGGGAGCCTAAAAATCATCTACCAAGCCCAAGGCAGCAGGCAAGCGTGTTAATACAAAAAATTACTTTTTTCAAATGAAAAAATACATGTAAAGTGAGTTCGAATTATATCAAGGAGGTTACGTTCAGCGCCATCTGCCCGCGAATAGATCAAGCAACAATGTCAATATATCAAGGAGGTTAAGTCCAGCGCCATCTGTCCGCGAATAGATCAAGCAATAATATAAATAATTCTGTCCCGAGCTTGAGAGTTACAAACATACATACATACAGGTGAGGCTAATAAAAGCGTGTTAAAAAAAATAATGAAAAGCAGTTTCTGGTTAATTCAATAATAACCTTTATTAATGAAATCTACTAAACACTCATATAAAACTGAAAATTCAGGGAAGGTTTGCTAAAAGTCAGATTTGTTGTTGAATTGCATATCACTACCTACATGAGGTTTCTGTAAGGTAACGCCAGTTCCTGGAGGTGTGCCTCCCTGAAACCTCTTTTTCTGAATACATACTCTCCTCTGGATTTCTTTCAGCAACCGACGAACTCTTCCATCCACCATGACGCTTCAATGTGGTCACACTGACTCCAACTTTTTCCAGAAGAGTTGCCGTTGTTGCCGCACTAAGGTACAAATATTAGCCGGACAAATGCTCACTGCGCTAACTCAGGGCACATGATTCTCGGACTCTATGATCACTGATTCCACGGTGTGGCTCAGAGCTCAAGACAAGTTAACAGTAGTGTCAAAACAGTAATAAGAAGCCTCAAAGAAGTTGTTTAAAATCCAAAACGCCCTGCCAGAGTTCCTAGGCTTCACCCACGTCAGAAATCTAGACGGTTACAATTTGTCATAGCCCATGTCAACTGGAATGAATATCAGTGGGGAAAAATTCTTTTCACAGATGAAACAAGAATACAGTTATGGAAATCAGATGGACGTGGTCCAGTATACAGAAGATCTGGAGAACGTCAGCTTTGGTGGTGGTTCCATTATGTTGTGGGGTGGCATTACTTGGTACAGTCACACCGAGCTTATAGAGGTGAATTTAAGAGTGAATGTTGACTGTTACATACGAAACATCCTTGAAGAGCGTGTTTTACCTTACGGCGGGTTCATTGGTAACGACAGATTCGTGTTATTGCATGATAATGCTCATGCACATGCTGCAAGAACAGTCACTCAGTGCCTTGAAGTTGTTGGGTTTCAGGAAGTGGAGTGACCACCAAACAGTCCAGACTGAAGTCCCATAGAACATATTTCGGGACATCCTAAAAAGACATATAGGAGCACGAAATCCAGCTCCTAACTCAATTACAGAGTTAGGAATTGCTACACAGGAAGAATGAAATCGAATTCCACAAGAAACCATCAAAGAGCTTTTGCCGAGTATGCCCAGGAGGATGGAGGCTATCGTTCAAGCTAGGGGAGGAAACACTAAGAACTGAATTGTTATTATTTTGCCTCAAAGAACTTTTATTTTGTCGTCATTGTTGCTTGTTCTGGTTGAATATTATTACCAAAACTAGTATATCCCATTACTTCTTCTACAAGTGTGTTATAAAGTTTCAATATCTGGATTATTTGGCAATCAATACACGTTAAATACTTCAGCATATACCATTTAGTAATGAAGACTGCATAAAGATTCAGACCAATAGAAATAAACATGAAATCAAGGCTTACGTACCTACGCAATATTTTTGTCTATGAATGTATATTGTGTTGTAATTCTGTGAATGATGTCTGATTCAATTCCATAATGAATGTTTGGAATACTGACTGAATAGAGAAAATTGTTAATGTATAATTCAGTGCTCATTTAAAAGTGTATGTTTTGAAAGTATTTTTCTTCATGTAGGTAATTATGTAATATTTATGTTTATATAAAGGTAGCTGTTTCAAAATGACTTTTTTTCCAGTTTGTGTCTAAAAACGACTTCTCTGCCTGATCTACACATCTTTGGGGAGAGTTCATTTTCAAATTGATTGTTTTATGTTTCTTTGGAAGATTCCCACATTTTTTTGTATAAAGATGGGGAAGTAGAAAGTCAAAACCTCTCTTTTCCAAAAATGAATCTCAAAATACAAATACATTTCAGTTCAATACATTTCAAAGGTGTGAAGTACAGAGAAACCTTAGGCAGAAAAGACATCCTCTAAAATGAAATTTATTTACATGAAAAAACAACAACAAAGAAATGTTTCATTACAATTATCAAGGACAAATATCAGATGGTACAAGCGTTGGGGTGAAAAACATCCTGAAGTACATTTACCTCCGCAGAGAACCAAATCAAAATGCAGGTACGTAGACCTTCCTCCGAGGAAAAAAATTACTACTACGACACAAAACGCGATCAGAATATTTAAACATTATTTATAATGCCTTACATTGTCCCACAATGAGATACGAAAAGCCGGTTTGCCAAGTAAAAAACGAATACATAACGAATTGTGTTTGTATACGTGCTGTCATAAACAACTGATTTTCGGACAACTGTCAAATGTAGCACTCGAACTGGGATAAAAATAATTTTTCACCGCTCGCGATGGTGGATTTGTTTACGGATATATCGATACTCGCAGAATATATGCCATTATTCAAATTCAAAGTTTCATGAGGCTACTATTTGAAAAGTGTGGGCGGGTGGCAAATTCTGAATAGACACAAAATAGAAAATAGGACTTGCCTTCAATGATGTCCCAACATGTCCGCTCCCGCAAGCTTGTTTCACACAAAAAGGGCGGTTTTTAAGTTAATTCACACGGCACCGCGAACAGAATTTCTGCTTATTTTCTTTGAAATACACATTTGGCCACACAACAACTAACCAACTTTCGCCATGTTGCCGTCAGTGCTACCATCTAACGCGAATAAAAAACAAAGAGTAACAACTGGTGTAGTAGGAATAAAACAAAAAATACTAGATTTTTCTAATTGTGTGAAATATTTGTGCGTTTACGCTAAAAATTATGTCGTAAACGATACGCCTATTACATGTCAACATCAATCAGATCTTTACATTGATCTGAAATCATCAAACGTAGATTGGTGGATACTTATTCATGATAACAGGAATTCGATGAGAGCGTTTTTAAAAATTGGAGTGAATAATAGCCCGCCCGTGCGAGCCTTGAAGTAGTTTCACTATCACGATTGTAATAAAATTGTTTCAGGTTTCAAGAAATAAAATCATTCGATTTACTGTCGTTTCCAAAAATTGGGTATTCAAGTTTCAATTTGAAATTGTGTGAAACAATCGCAGAAACATATCGCCAAAGTATTAAGTATGGGTGTCTACCTCTCTTAACGTTTTACAGATTCTCAAAACTAAAAAAACTGTCAAATAGTTACTCGAAGATGCCTATTTTGATTTTTAACAATAAAAAAAATATTGGATACCTATCAAACGAGTTATGGTAGCGCTCTCTCTCAATGTTTTTCTTATTGGAAAGTACTAAAAGTGATAGTTTTCTATGTAAATTTTGTCCTATCTTGATACTTTGTATCGTTTAAAAGTTTAAAGGGGGACTATTTACAACAACTGCGCTGTATAAATTTCAAGTCGATTGATGTTTTTCCTTTCGACTGTAGAACCTTCAAATTCGGTGGATCTTGATATAGTAATATGATAATAATAGATTACCATGTACCATGTATCTGTCAACTTACCATGGTGGTAATTGTAGCCTTTTAAATGAGGTGTGATGAGCTCAGGGCCTTCTGAAGAATTGCATGAGCACCTAGTTTTATATCAATTCAATTGTTCCATGACCCTGGAACCAGAGCTGGGACCGCCTTTATCAAAAAGATACCCCACAATAAAACCTCAAATCTCATTCTACGCTGATTACGCTGTCAGTTGCAAAGCCAAGGGGAGATGTCATTGCCTTCACTTACTCAGGGTTATCTTTCAAGGACAGTTGACCCCAGCAAATCGTTGGTGTGCCTAAGCGATATTCCTAGGCGTCTCCAAGGCATTCGATAGAGTCTGGAAAGTGGAACAAATTTTGGCTACACGAGACCAATGGTGAGACTAATGGATTTTTTTATAGCTGACCGACGATGCCAATGCAGAGTAGGACAAGAGCTATTCACCAGGCGACTTCTGGAAGCAGGAGTCCCATAAGGCCAAGTTCTATCCCCTCATCTCTTTTCGATGTACACAGCAGACCTGGCTAAGCCGAAGAACAACTTCAACAAGTTTAACGGCACAGCTCTACTGGCGGGATTCACCCACCACAATAATCGAACAGACTAGAGAAGTGGGCCATCCTCTGGAAGATTGGGAAGTCAGGCGATACCATTAACCTGGAAAAAGGTACATTCGGAAGGAGACGTTATCTTCAACGGACAGGAGATTGCGTGGATAAACGAAGCAAGATACCTGGGAGTCACCTGGGGAGATACCTGGGAAACTAACATTCAAGTCCCGTATCCAACAGAGGTTGGAGCTGCGGAAAGCCCCTCGACAAAACCTCTACCCCATCATTGGACCCAGGAGTAACGCGGATCTCCAAGTGAAACTGCTCCTAATCAAGACCATCTTACTCCCCATAATCCTGTATGTCTCCACTGGCTGGGGACAGTGCGCAAAAACATACAGACGCCAAACCCAGACGTTCATGAACACCTGCTAGGGGCAGCCACAAAAGCTCCCAGATACATACCCAACCGATTCATCAACCGGGACCTGAATCTTAGCACCAAGTTCGTGGATGTGCTCATGAGAAACGCCGCCAAAAATATCTTCGAGAGTATCCGGACACACCCCAAACCAGCGCTCCGTGATCTTCACCACGCAGTGAACAGGGACGACCCAAGATTTCGCGAGAGGGACAAGCACATGGGAGGCCGGTAATGCAGAATTAGAGACCTCATCCGTGAGTCGCCGTCTAGTTCCTGTATATATAAACATTTTTTTACAGATACACACACACAATCTGGTTATAAAACACAAACATTAGTCCGCGACACACAATACTCGTCTCCAGCTGTGTACAGGAGACCACCACCACCAAATTACAAACAGTGAAGTCAGGTTTTACCACTCGGAAATGAGTGAGAGTGGACGGATTAGATGGTGGGATGCATTTGTGGTTCAACCTAGCACTGCTGATGAAACCTATGGCGAATCAAAACAGTGGTGTCTGGTTTTGAACTACGAGGGTGATCTGAAAAATTTTCGACCTAACAAAGATACAAGACGTTTTTTCAGATTTTCTTCCCAACATAGTCGCCTTTTAACTCTACACACTTCTTCCAGCGATGCTCCTATCTCTGTGACCCGTCCAAATAGTACTCGCGTTTTCATCTGCAAAATAATTGTTCACCGAGGTGATTGTCTCTTCATTTGACGAAAATTTGTCCTTCGAGCGCAATTTTAAGATGAGGGAACAAAAGAAGTCGCTTGGGATTAGATCTGGTGAGTAAGGCGGATGGTCAAGTAGTTCAAACCGTAATTCGTGGATTTTGTCGTGGCAACCGCTGTGGTGTGAGATGATGCGCGATCTTGGTGAAAGAGTATTTTCTTTTTTTGGAAATGAGGCTGTTTTTCCGCAAATTTTAGCTTCAGCTTGTCAAGGAATGATGCCTAGTATGTTTCTATAATGGTTTTTCTTTGTTGAAGATAATCGATCAAAAAAACTCCATGACTATCCCAAAAAACAGTAGCCATTACTTTTCCAGCCGAAAAAACAGTTTTTGCTTTTTTGGGGCCGGTCCCCCTTTGCAGTTCACTGTTTGGACTATATTTTTGTTTCATTGACAGTAATTAATTGGCGCCAAATCTCGAATGTATTGCGCCTAAACTGCGCCAACAGAGCGTTGGTCTAACGTGAGCAAACGCGGCACCCAACGAGCGGACAGCTATCTCATGCCTAAATGTCGATTAAATATGTGACAAACACGTTATTTTGACATGTTAATAACCTCTGCTACCTCTCTCACTTCAATTCGGCTGTCGTCTAGCACCATTTGGTGAACTTCGGCGATGTTTTCGTCGGTAGTTGCAGTTTTTGAACGTCCCGAATGTTCATCGTCTCCCAAGCAACGTTTAAATTCAGCTGTTCAAAATTTCATTGTATTAAATGATGAAGCAGAGTCCCCATACATAGAATCCAATTCATCTTTGATCTGTGTAGGTGTATTGCCTTTCAAAAACAAATATTTAATGACAGCTCAATACTCGATTTCGTCCATTTTCATAAAAACACTCATGTCGACTCAGTCAAACGACTGTTATATAACAACTGCGCGTCCGAAATGGCTGAAACTTTGGTGAATGTCAACAGATGAACAACGAAATTCACTAGCTTTTATTTACGAGTGCTGCCATCTTCATGTTGAGGTCGAAACTTCTCAGACCCCCCTCGTATAAATTCATTGTGTTTGGACTCTAGTTTTCAGCTATTTGCCTTGATTCCATATATTGCTTTCAAGATGCGTGTATACTATGACTGTACTGCATTGGAATGCATTTTGAATATGCCTTCTTTTGAGGTTCGCAGAAAACATAGAGATTTAATACTTTGATTCAAAATTATCAACGGACTGAGTATCAGCCCCGAGCTTTTCTCCAAAATATTTTTATAGTCCCAAGTCGTTCAACTAGACAGGGGCAAACGTTTTACGTTTCTCTTCACAGATTCAATTATTCATATAACGGCCTTATTCCCAGAACTCTTAGATTGGCTAACTCTTTAAACAACCTTCAAATCTTTAATATATCAGTATCCCGCTTTAAAAACCATATTCTTCACTATCTAATACTCTCTGCTTGTGTTGTTGTATTGTGTCTAGTGTTACTTGCCTGCAAGAATTATAGTAGTTCATATTGTTATACATTTTAATTTTTCTTAAATAATCTACTAGTTATCTTACTTCAGAATTTTACTTTTCTTATAATTTACTTTTAATCCACTGTATTGCATCAAGTAATACATAGCACTGTACTATTTATGTCTGAATTGGGCTTGCCCTTGTATATATAAATAAATAAATAAATAGATATTTTCCAAACGATTTATTCTAATACAAGTGTATATGAACTGTGTGTACATGTCATGTAAATAGAAATTTTCGAAATAGCGAAATAATAATAACGATTTATACATTGTCGGTATAATCTAAATGGACGAAATCCAACGAACAATCGGAACTATTTATAAAAAATAATTTATACGAATAAATAGATGCCAGAAAGGTGCGAATTAGGCTAAAGTTCTCCTGAGTTAGTCAGGAAAATAGTGACTTTTTACTTCATCTATCACTTTGCACCACTCCAGAGCGTAGCCATCTGGGTCTTCGAGGTAGTATTTTCTATTAGGCTGAAAAAAATTGAAAATCAAACACAATTGCAGAAAGGCCGGTCTAAATTTTTCTCTGTTTATATTTCTGGGTGGAATCCATAAAAAAATTATAGAGGCAATGTATTAGGCACAAGTATTGTTGAAAATGGGCAGTTACGGTCCTGTCCACTTTTAAAATTCCAATGAATTACAGCATAATCTATGCTTACCCTCCAAAAGACATTGAGGCACATTAGAATGCTGTTTTTACCAAATGTTGTGTGTTCTTTGAATCAGGTTTTGATAGCTTGAGCAGTCTGAACAACATACTTTAAAAAAAATGAATGTCAAAATAATCTATTGATTTTTGGATTCCTTGAGACAGGTTAGGCAGTTTATCAAAAAAAAATATTGACCTATCATCTTTCAAGTTGAATATATACTTATCCTCACAACAATAATCTTATTCGATTTGATTCAAAGATACATCCAAGTTCAGTCATATTATTTAGTTTCAAATGATTCGATCTGATTTCCGTTTTATGGAATATTATGGCATAGCACTCTCGCATATATGTGACCTATGTTGGCCAAAAAAGAAATGATTGTAATATTTGTTTCACGGAACACATGTTGAAAAATAAATTCAGTGTACACAATTATAAGACATTGCCATGTAATTTCTCCACTATTGAGTTCTTCATAGTTTCAGAATGAGAATTATATGCAACAGCTTCAATTCAACTTGTTAAAGAGAAAAACTATTATTTAATACAGCATGTATGACTCTCCTACCGTATGAACGAAAAATGTCTTGAAGTTCTTCGCTTCAGTTTTGAGATCGTTGCTCCACGGTATCTCCCCTTTGAGGGTCATCGTAACAGGGTCGACATAATACAGATGAGGACCTAGTGTCAAAAGGAACATCCGCCGCTTCGCAAAGAAGCCCTTCTTCTTGTCTACGAAGCCTTGCTTGAGGATTAGGTTGTCTTCGACAAAGCTATGGTAGGCATTGTCTTTCCGTTGGGCTTCCAACCGTTCGCGGATTTCTTCGGGGCTCAGGTCCGTGATTTTGCGGTTCGGAAGGGATTTTTTCCTACAAACAGAAAGAAAGGCATAGCTTTCTCAAGCGTTTCCATACTGACTAAATTTTACTCAATTCGTGCTTTGTATAAAACAGTTTGAATCATATGACCTTCCCTACTCAACGACTTATAAATTTACCTGTGTTTGGGTAAAAATGAAGCAAAACTTTTTAAACATCATTAAAGAAAAACAAAATTTCAGACAAATTTCCCACATTAGCCCGTTCTCAAAAGTATACAGTTCCTCAACAACGTGTAAAGGGAGTTGGATGACGGTAAAAAGACGATAGGGATTTTTATAGACTTAATGGAGGCATTTGATCTGGTAGATCACAAAATTCTCCTAACAATGCATGAAATGCATGGAATCAGGGGAATTACCCACAAAGTTACATAGAGGTAGATCCTACTATGTAGAGGTTAGCAGAAATAAATCAGAACCTAAAAAATTGTTCTCCCGGGGTTCCTCAGGGTTCTATATTAGGTCCACTCTTATATATAATATATGTAAAAGATTTTTATAGTGATCAGTTCGTTATGTATGCTGGTGACACATCTTTATTGATAACTCAGGAAAATATTAAAGCCACAGTTAATAACTCACCTGATGAAATAAAAAGAACCCAAAAGTGGTTCTCAGACAATGGTTTCTTGTTAAACGAAAGGAAAACTGTGCTTTTACGTTTCAATCATTCAATACCCACTCCAGATCACAGTTTACTAGTAACATCAATGGATCAATTCAACAAGAGGAGACAAAATTTTTGGGTTTGAAGATAACAGAAAATCTCAAATGGAACAAGCATATTGATACGATTTGTAAATTGATATCCTCAATATTTTATTGTATTCAACAACTACGCTGGAATGTAGATAAATCACTCTTAATAATGTACTACAATGCATACTTTCATTTTTACATTTCCTATGGTATAATAGCTTGGGGTATCAGGCTTATGGCCATTAAATTGTACAATAAACT
>WOGO01009843.1:0-11141 GCA_015342085.1 Leptinotarsa defecta | reverse complement strand
CCTTTAAGATATAAAAAGTATGAATATGTTTTCTGTAGTAATAAAAACAACGTAGTACCTACCGGAAGGGTTTATAAAATTAGTTTCCTAGACATTACACACTCCTCCCCTTATTTGGTGTTTATATGAACATGTAAAAAAAAATATATTTTCATATTTATGAGAACGACAAAGAAAAAATCAATATTTTAATCTATCAGGAGCTTTTCTTATTCTTGTAGGACGATTTATTGGAGAATTCACAATATCAGATGGTTGTAAGTGAGGGTTACAGTTAACCGATTCAGAATGTTCATTTTCAGTGGATTTTTGTACTGACAGATTCAAATCAGTGGAAAATTGCAAATCATTGTTATTTTCTACACTAGCATTTATAGTTTCACTTAATTTATCTTTTTGATCATAGCGTTTTCCAAAGTAATCTGAATTTAAAACAAAATCGTTATCACTGCAATACCTCATTTGATTGAAATGTCTTTTCCAATAAAAATCAGTTTTGCATACCTTAACAAGACACACATTTTTTCCTAAAAACTTTTCTATTTGCGCCTTACACCAACGCGATTTTACAGTCCTATAATCCCTAACATACACAATCTGATCTATATAAAAATTATTTTGTCTGTTTCCCCTGTAAAATTTTTTATTTGATTCTTGAGCAGCAACCAAATTATTTTTCACTTCGGTGTGATTTTTGATAACTGAATTACTTTGTATTGGCATGATTAAATCCAATCGACTTCTTAGAGACCTTCCTAAAAATAATTTGGCTGGTGTTTCACCAGAAG
Source organism: Leptinotarsa defecta (assembly GCA_015342085.1). Taxonomy (NCBI): domain Eukaryota; kingdom Metazoa; phylum Arthropoda; class Insecta; order Coleoptera; family Chrysomelidae; genus Leptinotarsa; species Leptinotarsa defecta. The sequence continues at coordinate 10,353 of WOGO01009843.1, read as the reverse complement.
AACAGTGAGGAGTGTTCCGATAATTTAATAAAAACTTACATAATGATAAATTTACATTTTTCAGTTGATTTTCAGATATTTCTTTAAGTAAGAATTGCTTTACTGTCTTTACTGAATTTTCAGCTGCCCCATTTGAAGCAGGGTTGTATGGAGGCGTAGTTACATGGTTAATTCCATTTGATTGCATAAATATCTGAAATTCATCCGAAATTAACTGAGGTCCGTTATCGGATACCAACATCACGGGTAAACCAAAACGGCTAAAAAGTTCTCGTAGTTTTTCAATAGTGGCCTTGGAAGTAATCGAACTCATCTGGAATACTTCCAGCCATTTTGAGAAAGCATCCGTTACAACTAAAAAATATTTCTGACTCAAGGGACCAACGAAATCAATATGGATACGCTGCCATACTCCACTGGGTACTGGCCAAGGTTTTAATGATGTTTTTTCCGGAGCACTACGAATTTTCTGACACTCGGAACAACCTTTTACTAACCTTTCTATATCTTTGTTCAATGTAGGCCACCAAACGTATGACCTCGCCAGCGATTTCGTTTTTACAATTCCCAGATGACTGCTATGTAGCTCTTTTAGAATAACTTCCTGCAATGAGGAAGGAACAATCACCCTGTGACCCCAAAGCAAAATATTTTCATCTGAATCTATTTCATTTCTTCTCCTGAAATAAGCTTTTATATGATCATTTGAATTTGAAGGCCAACCCTCATTTACATAACTCAATATGTCCCTCAGTACCGGATCCAAAATGGTTTCCTGCTTCATTTTGATAATATCAATAGGTAAAGATGAACAACTAGATAAATAATTTAAGGTTACATGGGAACCTTCAAATTCAAGTAAATCATCTTCACACGAAAAAGTTTTTTCTTTAAAATCTTGAGTATCACCCACAGGTAGGCGTGACAAAAAATCAGCAATATTTTCAGAAGTATTCACGTATTTTATAGTGAAGTCAAACCCACTTAAAAAGTATGCATATCTTTGTAAACGATTCGCTGCCATGATAGGAATTCCATTTTTAGGCCCAAAAATACTAACTAGAGGTCTGTTATCACTGAATAAGGTAAAATGCCTACCATACAAAAATTGATAAAAACGTTTAACTCCGAAAACAATTGCTAAGGCCTCCTTATCTAATTGAGAATAACGTTTTTCAGCTTCTGTTAACGTTCTAGATGCGAAACATACCGGTCTCATTACGCCATCTCTACACCGTTGTGACAACACTGCCCCTAAACCGTAATTACTACTATCCACGCTGAGGATTGTTTCATTTGAAGCATCGAAATGAATCAGAAAAGTATCAGATAGCAAAACATTTTTAATTTTTTCAAATGCTTCTTGACATTTTGAGTCCCAATACCAAGAAATATCTCTTTTCAGTAGTTTGTACAGGGGGTTCACTATATCCGGCATATTTGGTATGAACCGATTGTAGTAAGTAATCATTCCTAAAAATGATTTTAATTGCGTTATACCACTTGGTATAGGCATTTGTTCGATAGCTTTTAGTTTCTCAGGAGATTTATGAACTCCTGCTTTATCGAGCAACAATCCTAAGTAAGAAACACTAGTCTCAAAAAATTTGCATTTTTCCTTTTTCAATGTTAACCCACAGTCTTGTAAAATTTTAAAAACTTTTTCCAAATTTGCTAAATGTTTTTCATCATTAGATCCTGTTATTATAATATCATCTAGAAAACATCCTACGCCCGGTATATTTATAAATAATTGTTCCATAATGCGCTGAAACTGCGCTGGAGCTGATGATATACCATATGGTAAGGAATTATAAACAAATAAACCTTTATGTGTTGAAATTGTTGTATATTTACGTGAATCCACATGAAGAGGTATCTGTTGATACGCATGCGCCAAATCGATTTTTGAAAATTTTTCACCTCCACTCAATTTTGACAATAAATCGTCTATCCTTGGTATTGGATACTTGTCCACCACCAAAAATGGATTTACTGTGACTTTGTAGTCACCACAAATTCGAACTGAATTATCACGTTTCAAAATTGGAACAATTGGGGTGCCAAATTCACTATAATCAACTGGTGAAATAATTTTGTTTTGTAATAATCTCTCAATCTCCTCATCAACTTTATTTTTTAACGAAAAAGGCAAAGGGCGTGGCTTGCAAAATTTTGGAATGGCATTTGGCTTTAATGTTAATTTTAACTGAAATTTATTAAAGCATCCTGGAGTGTCAGAAAAAACTGCTTTAAATTTATTCATAAAATACTCAACATTTGTTTTTTCTCCCAAATATTTAACTTCTTGAAAACTCATATTAAATGTACGAATGAAATTTCTCCCAAGCAGTGGAGATCCCTTTGTATCAACAACACAAAATTCTAGAAACTGTTGATTGTAATTAAAGGTAACTTGAAGTGTAATTAAACCCACAGGAAAAACCTTATCCCCTGAAAAGTTTATCAAAGTCATGTTTGTATCCGACAGCGGAAAATCCATAAAATGTTTCCTATAAATACTAAGTGGTAAAATCGAAATGGCAGCTCCCGAATCAAGTTCCATTTTTAGTGAAATATCATATAAAAATATATCAATAACAATAGGTCTATCTGATTCCTGTCCTAAACAAAGCACCGGCGAACTTTCATCTTGTATCTCTACTGGTACAGTTAAAGATTCCGATAAAAAATTTACTCGTTGTCCTTGTTTGTTACAGACAGAACTCAAATGACCCTTTATCGAACATTTATTACAAATGTACTCACGAAACGGGCACTTATTTGCATAGTGACCCTTACCACACCGAAAACACTTTACATTTCTTTCGTTTGCACTTCCTCCACCTTCTTTTCTCCCTCTGAAGCAACCTGGAGATGCTGATGCCTGAGATTGAGAAGAGTGACTGCCTCTACCATGTTTTATTTGTGCTGGGGCTCGCCGCTTTGACATCCAATTTATATCGGCTTCCCTCGGCTCCTGCTTCATTTCACTTTCACATTCAATAATTCCCGTTAATGCCGACTCTTCGATTATAGCGATATTTAACGCTTCAGCATAGGTTACGTCTTTTTTTTCAGAAAACAGTTTATTTCTCACTTTTCCTGGGTTATACCCGGTTATAAACTTATCGCACAATTTCGTATCAAACGATGTGTCAAACTCACAATTCATGGCTAGTTTATTTAACCTTGACGACCACTTTTGTGCACTCTCCGATTTTAATTTGGCTGCAGCGTAAAAATTAAATCGTTCCACGAAAACAACACTTTTTTTCGTGTAGTACTCATCCAGTTTTTTTACCAAGTTTTTTAAGTCTGTATTTTCTGGGTTGTCCGGAACACACAAAGTTTGTAGCAAGGTATATGCATTTTGATGCAAACTATTTAAAAGAATTGCGCGTTTTACCGAATCAGAGGTAATCGCATTTGCAATAAAAAACTGATTTAACCTCTTATAATGAATTGACCATTCATTTATTTCAGGGTTAAACTCCAACTGTATTCCCATAGTAGCCATGTTTCTTCTGAAAAAAAACTTACTGTTTTTTTTCCAACAACACTGACTTGAATGACGGCACTTCCAATTATCCTCATCGCCAACTTTTTGTAGTGTTCAGAAAGGGTAATCAAACAGAACTCAACTCCCAATTACACAACGTAGTACCTACCGGAAGGGTTTATAAAATTAGTTTCCTAGACATTACAAAACGATCTGGTGTACAGAATCCAATTGTCACCAAGAAGCAAGTGTAAAGTTGTCCACATAGAGAGGCCGAGTCCTTACATGGGTCGTGATGTCGCTTTTTTTGGAATGTTGTTCGGGGCGAACAACCTCGGGAAAGGGGGTAGTGTTGTAGATCATGCCCAAAAGGAAGTAACTCCAGCCCCACTGGTAACCATAAACCCAATGTGACGTAGCTGAGAGCGCGGGAATGCCCAATGTATCCTGTCGCTCGAGAAGCAGCAAGAACTTCGGGCAAAAATTCTACGACATTCGATTAAGATATTTAAACGCTGGCTGCTAGCGTATCGAGACAGTCAAGTGAAAGATACAGTGCGATACGCGAAAGGATCTAGTAAGGTGATAGACATTAAAATAATAGTTGAATTTTCAGTTAAAGTGTTTGTTTCATTTAACGTGAAATGAAATTAATTTCAATTATTCAGTGTGGTCAATTATTTTCTCTATGATTTTTTTGTAGTTATTGAGGAATGTATATTATATGTATCACCTTAAAATGTCTAATATAGGGGTGTTTCATTGTGCCCTATGAACACTACTAATTTTATTTTCTGAAAGACGCGCTTAAAGTGAATTTTCAGTGTAGTAATTTCCAACAGTTGCTTTTCTACAATTCAATATTCTATTGATTTTTAAACCAACCAAAATATTTCATATAGCTCCCACATTATTCAGAGACCCAATCCTCCTCCTGCTTGTTGCTTTCCGGAAAGAGGGAGAACTAATTTATTACGTACACCGTATATATCGCACCACTTGCGAATGACGTGCAATGCAATAAAAATGTTTCTCCCGCGAGTGAACGTGAAGCAGCGAACCGAACCGTTCTCCTAACTACAAACATATCTCATAACTGAATTACCAGTAGTCATTGTAGCATATTCCCTCAACTATCCCGTGGGAGAGGGAGAATTGTAACGGAATTGGTTTTGTTTTAATCAATTTCTGCTGACAGGGTGGTCAACGCACAATGCAATATATTGCACCGAGAGATTGAAAATCCATCAAGCATTCGAGATTTTTGAGTCGTTCTACTAAGTGAATCAGGTAGTTGCGGGATTGGGGGCAAAGATACAACTGGTTTTTATCGAAAGATCTGCTACAAAAATCTGCCAATTGTCAATTGGTTCAGGGTTATTGCTAACAATCATCAACAAAAAACTCACTTCGTGCCTTTCTCTCAATCGAGTAACAATTTTTCCACTTCCCTGGTGAGCGATAATGAAACTATTATTTTAAATATGAAAGATCATATAAAATATCATGGCAAAATAGTTTATTTGATTCATTTATGAACTAATCGAGGATGTAATACAAATCATGATTATGAAACAATAACATAAACTAATTGGTGCTCTGGGGCGACTTCATCGATTCCAGTGACGCATTTGCTTTTTCAGCTACAGGAACATCCGGGAAAATCGCAGACTATCGTCAAACTTGAACCAGTGTGTTTCGTCTTTGTCCAGATCGTAATAATAACCAGATTCAACGCCAGAACCACAGTGAATTTTCATGCAGTCATTGCATGAAAATTATAATTATTGTGGTCTGCTAGATTGAAGTGTTCATCTATTTCGAACCTTCGTAAGAACTTGTTGCTTCCGTCAGGGGTTATGTTTGAAGATCATCACTGTTATTATTAGATTGACTCAGATGATTCAACAATAAGCTTTGCACAGACTGGTTATTAATCATATTAGGAAACGATAGTTGAAATTCCAAAAAATCACATATGTTTTTGCTACCTCTTGAACAATTACTACAAAGTAAATGAGTGAGGATTTTTCCAGCAAAAGATTTACAAACACAAGACGAGGTAGACATTCAATCCAGAGCGGTCAGGAGTATTGAATCTGCTAATTTTTTCCCTACTGAGAGTATTCAACAAGAACCCCAAGAATTTGGAACAATTCTCTTGTTGTCCAAACGAGTATCTAGTGGACTTCAAAGACTCCAGGAAATCGGTTGGTGGATTCTTACGAAACTGCAACTTCATGAACAATTGTTTGAGTTTGGTGAATATGTAGGTATCATTCTCGTTCTTGTTCATCGTTGAAACCTCGTTATTGAAATTCTTCGTCATGAACAACACTTGTAAAATGCTATTCATGTAGAAGTGTTTCCTGAATTAACTCATCCAATTTTCTTCTCAAGATTTTTAAGACAACAATTTTTAGGACAACTGATCCGTAAGGAAGAACCTGTTTCACAAAATCTGCATCAGAACCATTTCTTGAGCTGTAATCGATCCTTCCAAGTGATGAAGGGTTTCATAGAGGAATCAGCAAATAGAACATATGATGAGGAAAATAACGTCACTCTTGAAAAAGTTCAAATTCTCGTATATACCACAGACATTATCATTGAAGTGGTATTATAATATTCACCTGGAGGGTATTAACGTCACCAAAGAATGGCACATAAAATCATTTCCAATAGAAACTATACTCAGTAAATTATCTGTATGGAAATATAAAACCTTGATTCCGTCCACCTCTGTTCATACAGTGCATTTCTTTAATGTCCGCCTTATTTTATTTTTTGAACGGGCCAACTCAACAAATTGAAAATTAGGATAATGAAATTATCGCATGAATACTTTATTTTGAAGTGAAATTGACAGATGAAACTTTCAAAATGGCAACTGGGCGACATCTGGGAAAAAAAAAATTATAAGAAAGGGGGGTCTTCTGACACATCTTTGCGAAGCTCCTGACGAATACTTCACAACCGTAGAATATGAAGTCCTACAAAATGGAGGAACATTTAATAACTTCATGAAGACAAACACATTGATATAGATATTTCTAAAAATATTCTTGTTTATCTGCCATATTGCAATTTCAACAAGTCGATAAGGTTTGTTAAGTTATTTTTTGTTTATAAAAACGACGAAAAACATCAGTACGGCAGTGAACATCATTTTTCAGTATTCGTTTTTACTAGTAGAAAGGTACAACGTCAACAATCTCTAAAATGTTCAATTCTCGTCCATTGGAGAAAAAATTTAAGCGATTTTTATTTACGGTGGGATGCGTAACTTTCACGAGACCGAAAGGATTTTCAATTAACGTTTTTCGAATCGTTGTATCTGTAGAAAATATTTGAGGGAACTTGTATCCAAATTCATAACTAGCGGTAGTGTACAAAAAACTCCCAGGTCATCCGTCCATTCCGGAAAAACAGCAAGTGTAAATAATTGGTGAGATGGTACAGGGTACTTATTCCATCGCGAATCTTTGTGAGGTGTCTCCTTCTACTGTTTGGAGACTTTTGAAGAGGAATAGGTATCATTCATACAAAATTGAAATGGTACACCAATTAATTGAAGATGACCCTGATCGAAGAACAGAATTCTGCGAAAACATAACGGAAACCATTGCAAGTCATTCTACTCATCTCCACAATATTTGTTTCAATGACGAATATAATTTTTTCTCAAACGTTAATGTTCACAGACAATATTGCCGTTATTGGAGTGACACCAACTGTTTTGACTCTACCTGTAAATATCCAGTCTCAAAGAACCAAATTGAATTCAAAATTTTTTGTCTGTCAAGCTCTTATCTATTTTTTTAACAACACAGCTAACTTATACATATTACCGAATATTCACAAAACATTGAAAATAATTATACACAATGTAACAATTTCAAACTAAATAAAAGAAATGAACTCCAAAACCAACCCTCACGTTTTCCTGGAGACACATACCCAATATCAAGATAAAATTAACGTTTGGGCAGAAATATTGGGAAACCATATTGTAGAACCTCTATTTATTGATCAAAATTTAACAGGAGAACTGTATTTGAGTATGCTGGAAACTACATTTGACCCTCTCATCCCTGAATATTGCATTTCAACAAGAGAGAGTATCACCACATTACTTCAGATAAGTGAGAAACTATTTGGATACTACTTTTTCCGGTCGTTGAATTGGACGTCGAGGTCCTACAGAATGGCCTCCCCGCTCGCCAGCATTGACACCTTTGGACTTTTTATATGGAGCTATGTGAGGCAAAAGGTGTACGAAACTGAACTTGCTTCAATATTGTATATACGGCAGAGAATAATAAATATTTGTAGAGATATTGACGTTACTGAGTTGGAAAATGTTCGGCGTGAAATATCGGATTGGGTGTTCATATGTCAAGAGATTCAAGGCAACCACTTCGAGTATCTTCTGAACTGATCTCAAGCTTATTACCTCATATTACGTAATTATGTGTCAATGTATTTAGGCAATTATTGAAATTTCCGCCATTTTGTAGTAGTTGACGATATTGACATTATCTTAAGCATTTGTCAAGAGCTCCAAAAAGATGTGTCACAAGACCCCCCTTTCTATTTAATTTTTGTCCCAGATGTCGTCCAGTCGCCATCTTGAAAGTTGCATCTGTCAATTTCACTAATAAAGTACTCATGCATTGATTTCATAATCTCAAATTTCAATTTTTTGAGTTGACCCGTTCAAAAAATTAAAGGGGGGGCACATCAAAGAAAAGCACTGTATGTATGGAAAAGAGTAATTTTTACCGTAACTTGATTGGATTTTGAAGTTCAACTATGTAGGAAGGAAACCAAATTATTCTCGAGATTCCAGGCTGAAATAATTGAATAATGAAATCCATATGAGCAAATTATTATGATTTATAATCTTCTGGTAGAAAAAGCGAGTAATTTTACTATTGGACGAAATATTTTTCAGTCATCTGTTAGATTTCTATGCAGCATCAGGCTTTGGGAAAGAGTGTCTTTTATGCGTTCTTATGTCGAATTTAACCAATTGTCTCGAGGTCGTAGCGATGGCGCTAAAACGTCTACTGTAAACGAGATAAAGTTACTTCAACTTCAACAATATTTCCAATCTGATTTGTGGTATGGAATTTGCGTAGAAACAGTGAAAAATGACTGTTAAATCAAGTATCTCTTACAGGAGATATGAAATATTTCAATTAATAAATTTCAATGAGGAATTGAAGCATGATATGAAAGAACTTACATGTGATAGGTACAAGCAGCTGAAGAAACTTTTTTGTCGTGCAGACCACACCAATAATGAAATTATTTTCTAACAGTACCGATTTGACAAAATCTAACTAATACTACGTTGCAATGAATTCGACAAATTCAAAATATTGGCACTAGGAAAGTCACATGAAGGACCACATTGCACGATGAATGCTAATTATTGGCTAACCAACTTCAGCAAATTTAATAGTTTTCCTGAAAATCGAGAAATTCCGCCAGCCTCATTTATTTTTTCACAGAAACTACTCATAGGCGAGTAATCAAAATCTGTTATGATTTTTTGCAGTATCATAACTCCAAAACGTTTCATTTCAATTGAAAATAATAAAGAACAGAACAAATTATATTGTTTCTCAAGCAACCTCACTTTACGAAAGACTGTCTGTACTTGGGGTTATTTTCAGACTGCTACAAGAGTATAATAGACTTTCAAGTGGTATCCATAAGTGCTATCATATTCGTTCACTTCCTAAGGATTCTGCATTTTTCTGAAGGAACTGTTTCAAACACTTACTATTTGTTACAATTTGATTAAATTAACTTGGTATTTTTTTCAGACTGTAACGAAAGTCTCATAGATTTTCAACTGAAATCTATAAGTGCCATCACATCCATTAAATTTCTGAAGATCCTGGTTTCTCTCTGAAGAAACAATTTGATTATATGCAATTGGAATTATTTTTAGACTATAACAACAGTATAATAGATTTTCAAGTGGTATCTATATGTGTCATCATATTCGTTCACTTTCTAGGGATTATGGTTCCTTTCTGAAGTATTTCTATAGTCCTTTATCCATTCAAGCGATGAAATGATTTCGTAATTTCTGAATTATACAATGGATAATGAACATACAACAATTCATATATTTTCAGGTGAAATAAAAATGACAAAGGGGCACAGCAAGTTGAAGAGTCATACAAAAAAATAAACCGACAAGCCATAGCGAAGAAATCTAGCCAGCAAACCCTCATGCCACACACGGTCAAAGGCCTTAGAAATATCAAGCGAAACAGCTCTTGATTCTATATGTTTCTCGATTGTGTTATTCCAAATATGGATGAAATACGACCGAAAGTCGCCGTAAACCATGTTGATAATCGCTAAAGATGTTGAAGCCTTCCAAATATTGAGGAGACCGATTATCAGATTCAGAGATTCAGCTACTCAAAACTTGTCTAGATTTTTACCTAACATAATATAACCATTAAAAGGAAAAACATCGTCTTTTGTGAAGAATTCAAGGCATTTTGTCGAACTACTAGGGTCAATTGGAGCCACACAAGAAGTTCAACTGATTAGTTTCGACGTGGAAAGCCTCAACATGAACGTTCCAGTCGAAGAAGCACTCCAAATCATACAAAGAAAGCTATCCGAAGACGGAAACCTGAAAGAGAGAACGAATCTACCTATAGAAGTAATTATGGAATTACTAGGATGCTGTATACGAAACTGTTATTTCCAACTGAAGGACGAATTCTTTACACAAGATGAGGGACTGCCAATGGGATCGCCACTTTCACCAGTCATAGCCAACATATATATGGAGTGGTTTGAAACTCTGGCCATTG